>JAYEVE010001392.1:0-95922 GCA_036346375.1 Guadua angustifolia | reverse complement strand
TATAAAACCAATATTTTATATAGAACCAAGTTGTAGAATTGCTTTAGTGATAGACTCATAATCCGTGGTAGTTTTTTAGCCCATGATAATTGTGATTTAAAATATTGATTTGTTTAGACTTTACTATAGAGGTGCGTTTTGTTGGAGGAATCCTCTCAGGACTACCAGAAATCATTTAGTAATTCTACGAGATTATCTTGTTTGATAAACTAATTAGGAATCTGAAACAGAAATCCAAGATTACCTCGAGAATCATATTGCCATCAAAATTCCAAGAATGTGGTTCCTGTAGAAAATGGTATCAATTCTAGATTACAATAGGAAAGGAATCTTTGTTGTTGCGTTTTTTTATTATTTGCTTTAATTTGTTGCAGACCAATTTTAAACTTTCAAAATTCAAAATCCAAATTATGTTTTTTATTTTAATATTTAAATATCAGAGTTATGCAACTAATATTTTTCCAAAATATGAATTTCAAAACCCAAATATCAAAATTTGAATCATGAATTAGAATCTTAAATTTGGTCAAATTTTTAAAAATTTTGAAATTCCATTTTATGATATTTCGAATCTTAAATTTGTGAATTTTCAATTCTAGATTTTAGATATTCCAATTATAGGAATTTAAATTTTATAAATTTGAATTTTGGAAGTTTTAAATTATGAATTTTGGACTTTCAAATTCGAGAATTTAAAGTTTAAAACTCAATTTTTAATTTTTCAAATTTCAAAGATCCCAAAATGAGATTTTGAACAATATAAATTGAAAATTTGAAGGTTGCAATTTTAAATTTTGAAATTTTATTTTTTTTTAATTTGGAGTTTATAAATATGCACCTTCAAGTTTTAAATTTCAAATAAAAAAAATAAATTTGTGGAATTGTTGGTTCAAATTATGAAATGTTTGAACTATTATTAAGACTATTTTATAGTTTCTTCAAAGCAACCAAACGTTGGAATCTTAGATTACTAGTAATGTGTTTACTGGTAATTAGATTGAGATGAATATTAGATTCCAGTGAATATAAGATCATACACGTACCAAGCGCACCCTAGATGTAGACCAAGGAAAAAACTAAATATAAGAAGTCAATAAGAAAGGATGATACACACCCTATTAAATAGTATATCTCAACCACGTAATCTTTTAAAAGCATTTAAATAGAGTTAGGTAATGAAAAAATCATAATAACTATACTCTAAACTCGTCATAGATAAGTAGTACTATATTAAAACAGATACTAGGAGACTACGAACAAATACAGCGAAAGGCAGAAAATAACGTGTACCGTGTTTTGATACTGGTTGCTATTTTTCTTCTTTCGAGGATTGGTACGGTCAAGGTTAAAGCATGTGCAAAGCATGGCATCATGTCCATGTGCTTATCATTCAAATTGAATTGCAAAAACAAAGTAGTAAGTAGTACACGTTTGGAAGGTACGCGACATTGCTGCAGAGCTACACTCCCCAGAAGATCGAGCAAGCCAAGTTTTACTTTGACCAGCTGTGTGTCCGTTCTCCATGCGTCGTTGAATAGTACATTGCAGAGAAAATTTTGATCGGTTCGTTACGGCGAGAACTGTGATTGTGTTGTGTGTACGTACGTGTGTGTGAGTGTGTGTGGGGCACCTGTCGACGTGACGCCGAACGGATAATTTGTGGTGATTGGACGGCCATCTTTCCAGGCAATGTGGCACGAGCTTACTAGCTGTTTTAACCGTCCGATCCACGTAAAATAGTGCGTAGCAAGTCAAACAAGATGCGTACACGTGGGTCGCTCGGGCTGTTTTTTTTTTATTTTTTGGAACCGTGGTTTTTTTTATTAAAAGGGGATGGATTAGATCTCGACGCAATTATTTTAAACTGTGAGTATTTTTTGCAAAAAAAGTTTGAGAAAAAGCCTGATTTAAATTTGTGAAACCACGAGTTATTTTTTTTTTTTGCAAAATAGACGATAAGAGGACTTAAAAGTATTTTTAAAATTTTTAAATGGGTCCTCTACGAAAGAGAAAGTGGGGGACTTGAATAATCTTAGAATTTTTACAGAGGTCTAAACATAGTTTTTGAATTTTTTGAAAGATTTTTTTAAAAAAGAAACGATAGAGCACCTAATGGTAAATTCGAAACTTCCTAATAACCTCTCAACAACTCGATGACGTGACACGGCTCTCCAACCAAGAAACCCTTCGTCTTCAATATAGATAGTATCATAGTACTGCCAGACGAAGGCTCTACAGCGGCTCATATCGCGATAGCTGTATCCGTAGCGTGATGCAGAAATGAAAGAAGTCTTGAATCTTGCTAGTCCCAGATGGCGATGTCTCGAAAAAGAGGCGATCGCGATGGCTCACTGTGTATAGCTAGCACTCTTGTACTCTCCTAGACACGAGATACACAATATATCTTTGCTATATCAAATCAAGGCCGTACATGAAATGCTTCGAGATTCGCGTCAGACCGATCGCACGCTTAGACGCTTAGCACGAGTCCTAATCCATTGCTCCATTGAAGCGACTGTAGATTACAAGCCGGTTGGGACGTAAAGACTGGGCAAAACGTCAGGGCCAGGTCGAATCTGACTCATCCGAATTAAAGCCTGATGGCGCCATTTCCCTGAATGGATTACGATTACGCACACCCAATCTCGCTTCGTGTAGCAAAGATCTCGCATGGACCGTACTACGCGGTTTAGAAGCATGATGTGCCATGGTAGTTTTCTAAATAGTTAACCAAATCAAGATTTAGCTGAGTAGGTTGTTTGTCTAGCTTCAGCAGAACCTTTCATATTTAAACTCTTTTAGCTATATAAGTCACCCTGATGTATAAGTAACATTGAATAATTATAGTAAATTGTCTCTCGTAGTTTTTTCTCCTCCATATGGTTTTTCCACGTTAAATTTTGTCTCCATTTTTACCGTGCTAACCCTTCATAATGAGCATTCTTTACCGAATTTTATGTTTCAGATAGAGCATATCAAATATTCATAATATGAGTTCTTCGCTACTTATCAAATGCCACAGATGATGTTTTCACTTATGCCATTTCATGATTGAGCGTTTCTTTCAAGAGATTAGTTGCACAAATTCATACTTTATTAGGGTAAAGAATTAATGAAGATTCAGATTTTTTTTTGTCTGCTTAGTTGATAGCGTGTGTTTGGTGGTTTACTCAATCTTGCTTCGTGAGAAGCGTTTGGATAAGACTGTTCTAGTCTTTGTCTTTCGCACTACATATGGTTTTTTCTATTCAATAAGTCCTTTAGACTTTCAGTGCTTAATTACCCTAAGGGTTTTTTTTGGGAGATGATTTCATTGGGGATTTTGAGTTAAGGGGAAGTTCGTTAGAGATAACTCAATATCCAACCAAATCGGGATTCATCCAAACAGGTTGTTAGTCTATCTTCAACGGATTCTTTCATATTTGGACTCTTTTAGCTATATAAGCAACCCCGATGTATATGTAACATTGAACGATTATAGTGGATTGTCTCCTGTGGTTTTTTCCTACTTTTTCACGTTAAATCTTATCTCCGTTTTTACCGTGCTAACCCTAACATTTTTTGAGAAGGTCAAGAGGAATTCCTAGGTGATAATGCAAGCTGAGGGGCAAATATCAAAGAAAAGCGCACCATGGTTCTCATTCAGGCCTTGTTTAGATGGGTAGATTGGGTTTTTGGTCTTTCCAAACAAGTTCTTAGAGTGGGGCTTAAAACCCTTTCTAAATTTTATAGATAGGTTGGGCCATAATAACTTAATAAAGCATCGATGAACTATCAAAGTTTTTTTTCTTTTTGGCCTTTTAGGTCTGAGTGCAAGGTTAGGAATGCGCATGTTTGTGTACAGTGCCACACGAGAATATTAATGTGTTGTTCCAAGCAAATTGTAGGACCATGTGAGAAGATCCTATGGTGATTGCTGAATACGATGAAGCCAATATGTAGAGTTGTAATTTGATTTTGTGAAATTTTAGAAAAAAATAGCCTAGAGTATATGACCATAGTTTTGTTGGTGGTATGACCGTCATCTAAACTATAGTATGACCACTGCATTATGATCGTCATCTAAGGTGAGGTATGGCAGTGTGGGTAGGTATGACCACAGTTGAAAATGTGATATGACCACTATCCTATTTTTACTTGGCCAAAATTTAAGAATTGATTTGGGAATTGGCTCTAAGTGTTTGGGATTGATGCATACATGTTGTATGATGCATATGTGGACTAACGTGGGTTAAGTTGTGAAGAACTTATGTCCAAATACGATTTCTTGGCCGTTGGATGTGCTTGTTGTCAACGCCAAGGAGGACCAAAACTTGGTTAGAGAACCAAGATCCAAAACGTTCATAGATGCCGTGTGAGATGGTTGAGCTCAAGCAAGTCACATGGTGGACAAGAACATGGAAGGCAAGGTTCAAGTGGCAGGTTGCACCAAGTGGCTTGGTTGGTGCAAGTGCTGGAGTGATTCAGTAGCAACGGAATGGAGAGAGACTTCCTGATGCAAGGCAAGCCTTTGGTGGGTCGCACCAAGTTGCTTGATTGGTGCAAGTGTTGGGGTGGTTCGGTAGGAATGAAACGTGAGAGACTTCCTGATGCAGGGCAAGCCATTGGTGAACCTGCATGTGTTAAGCATGGGATTGCTTACAGATTTTTTTTAAAATAATATATTTTTATTCAAATTGCAAAAATATACCTCGATCAAAAAATTGCAAAACTATATCTATATGCTTAAAAAATCTGGATCTATCTATATCTACACTTCTAAAAATATATATCTATCTAGATCTATCTGTAAAAACTATCTACATTTCTAAAAATATGTATCTATCTACTTCTACTTGTAAAAAAACATCTACACTCCTAAAAATACATATCTATCTACTTCTATCTGTAAAAAAAATCTACACTCCTAAAAATACATATCTATCTACATCCATCTGTAAAAAATATCTACACTTCTAAAAATACATATCTATCTATAAAAAAACATCTACATTCCTACAAATATATTATTTTTCCTAAAATATATATCTACGTAAATGTATTTGTACAAACCAACTAAATTACTAAAAATATATTAAATCTCTCTGTAACCTCTAAATTTAACTAGATCTATTATTTTTGCTATCCTACCATGGTATATTGCTAAACAAGTCTCAATGGTGAAGAAATGGCAGAGCTCGCAGCTACAGTAAACACGTAGGTTTTTAAATAGAGCATCTCTGTTGCCAATTGGTTTGGCGATAGAGGCACACGCCCCCTCTGTCACCAAACTAACGGTCAATTTTTGTGCTATCACCGTATGGTTTGGCGATAGGGAATCCAAACGGTTTTTTCATCTACGTGGCACCGACGTGGCTATTTCTCGTCAGTTTAAATGGTAACAGGAGTCTCTGTCACCATATCATCGTGCGACATTTCCTTCTTGTCATTTCAAACGGCGACAGAGGTATTGTTTTGTAATTTTTTTTGTTCGAGGTATATTTTTGCAATTTGAATAAAAAATGTATTATTTAAAAAAAATCTTGCTTACATGCGAATGATATGATTAGCTGGGTCAAGACAAGGGTATTTTGGTACGTGGCCAAATACTGGGAAGAGTGAAGATGCAAAATCGCAATGCTTGGAAAGGTGGTTTAGGTTAAGAAACTTAGGAGATCAAGAGGTTATGGTCTTATTATATTAGGGTTTTTGTGCTTTGAAAAGCATGAACAAAGGTGTGAGTAGGGTCCTTTACAGAGAGGTCTTGCCTCCTCTATATAAGAGAAGGAGAAAGGGATGCCTAAAAAAACCTTAAGCCTTGAGTGAGTAGTTTGTAGTAGGTGTGAGAAATCTATATATAAGTGCTTTATAGTGTTGCCCTTGTAGCTCTTGTCCTCCTAGAAGTGGCTGCAAAAACCTTACTCTTCAATAGCAATAGATCCAAATTTCTTCCAAGAAGTTGCATTCTTGTTGTTGATTTGTTTGTTTTTGCCCTCATCTACCTCTTCACGGCGCTCGCGGCGACACCCTTCCTACTGTCCCCTCCTAACCTACCGCTTTGTCCTCTGGTCCTGCGTGCCCCACTCCCCGCCCTCCCGTCCTCCCCTATCCCCTCCATCTGCGCCTCCAGTTGGACCATCTTCTCCGGGCCGCCCCACCGCCCGCTGCCCGCCGTTGCCAACAAAGCGACCCCACCAAATTGGTCCCACCGGGGTGCCACGGTGCTCACCCTCGCAGACCATGCCCACATGGGCTTCGGCTTCGTCGCGTTTTTCCCCGAGCGCAGCCATGACCGTAAGGCCGTCACATACCTCTTCGCCGTGCAGCATGGCGCACGCATCATCTATGACGCAGACACACAAAATGCCATCGCCGGCGTCAACCTCACCAGGTACTTTGATTTTGATCTGGACCAGTGCTAAGGGGGCTTCGTGCTACTGCAGTACAGCCACGTTGATCATAACTATATGGTTGTGAACCGGAGCGTGCACTTTGGGCAGTTGTCGGTCTGCCACGGGGGTTGCCGCTACAGAAGGCTGGGGAGGGAGGTATGGAGGACTTCTACACAGAGGTGTTCGACAGTGGGCAATTCATATAGCAGAGACTGTCCAATGGCCTTCCGGATGTTGACGTTGTGTTCTATTTCACTAAGGCCCAGTTCGGGACAGCTTCGGATTGTACATATTCTAGATTATAGCCAACTGTCTAGAGAAGCGACCGTCGGAAGAATCTGCTGGTTGGAGAATCTGGTCGTTCGGTGATCCGCTTGAGAATCTGATTGTTATGAGCCGGCTTTGGGAAGAGGGGCGGCGGCGGTCGAAGGACAAGCTCGGGCCGGTGGCGGCGGAGGAGGAGGAGCTCGGGCCGGCTATGGAGGAGGAGGAGGAGCTCGAGTGGGCGGAGGAGCTCAGGCGAAGGGGCGGTAGGCAGCTCGGGTGGGTCAGCAGACCGGCGGCTAGAGGGGTGGTGGGCGGCTTGGGCACCATGGCCTTCGAGCGGAGGAGGAGTGAGGATGGGTTTCGGGCGGAGGTCGCGAGGAGAATCGGGAGAATTGGGATCCATCCGGCTTCTAATTCTCTGTTATTTTGGTGATTCTGATTATAGAAGAAGCAGTTCATAATCCTACCTCCGGTAAACAATCAGCTTTTTTTAAGCAGAAGTTGTGCAAAAACTGAAACGAACTGGACCTAAGTCATCCGAGATGGAGGCTTTTGATATCTGGTTCGGTGCAGATGCACCCGAGGTTGCGCTGCCGAAGGGCATGATGGCACCACTCAACTCAATGCCCTGTTCCACTCCGGCATTCTGGGGGCTTGAATTGCCGGTGTCGGTGAGTACAATGGCATCTGATGTTATACCCGGGTATTGGGCACATAGGGTATTACGGGGGATTGGGGTTTACTTAGGGTGTGTTTGGTTGCTTGCATGAGCTTAGCCTGGTTCGCACGAGGCATGTGGGATGGTGGGAGACAGGTTGAGTGGATGCAAGATGGTTTGTTTGGTTGATTGTATGTGTTGATTCAGGCTGAGTTGAGAAGTTGTTTGGTTGGATGCATGAAGAGGTGGAGGGATGACTGGATGCAAGAGAAGTTGTTTGGTTGGTTGCATCTTGTTTGGTTGGTTGGCTTCTGCTCTTTGCATGTTGTCATGAGAAGCAGAGCGGGCAAACATGGCTGCGTGATAGGATGATGAAGCTAGGCGTGTAAGGGCCGTGTATTGTACCACATCTGAGATAAAATTAAAAGTATAAAAATGGAGAGCAAGCATTGACATGGCACAAATCAACCATTCCATAACCTTACGATCTATACATCCTAGCCAACATAAAATTCAAATTGTAATATGCGAATTGCTATAGCCAAGCAGATGGGCGAATTATAGAGGAGAGTACCTAACAATTTAATCTAATGATAAAACAAAACACTAAAAGCAACTTATCCCTAAAACCATCTCTTATCACAATCAAAAGCCGTTCGTTTCAAACTTCCATACAACTTCCCACAATCAAAAGCCGCCATCTACATAGAATTAACCCAGTTTTTCATGCTTGGATGATCCACTTCATCCCAATATATATGTTGCCATCCTCGCAGCGAGCAAGGATTGAGTGAAAAAGAAAAGAAGGTGATATTCCATGGCACATGCATTCGATCAAAATACTCAAACCGGTCGAACAAAATATACATTCCTGCATTTAGATCATTGACCTAGTAAATATTCGAATAGTAGCTAGCAAACTGAAGCAAAAACAGCGTTATCTCTTTCTTATACTTGTAGGGCTTCAAGATTTGTTACGGTTGAGCCTCCGTCGAGAAAATCCTCTTTACTAGGACTTACAATCACGATAAAGAAAGAAAATAGATCATCACAAGAAAAATTATAGATAAGTGGGTACAAAAGCGCTCGGTTTTCTTACCCCAGTTCCTCCTTGACCTCTCGATACCTCCTGTAAATATTTCTTCCGTGACGAAAACATTGTTTCGATATGACAACACACATCATGTATGGTTTATATAGTCGATGATCTTGATAGTTCTTACATAAGAATGAACCCGGTGGATTCGAGGAGGCGGCAAAAGAAATAGATTAGGCCACCAAGGTGTAAAACTAAACAAAACCTTTGTTAAGAAGTGCTAAGAAGGCGGATATCACCAAGCATTCCTCGGTCCTCTGTTGCTCCTTTGCTCATCTCTTTGAAACATCTTCAACACCAAAACTATCAATCTAGAAATTTACCTAATGCCAAATTCTGCACTAATCACCAATTTGACATGCACAAGAACTACTTGATCTAAAATGTTAAGAACAACACGAATGCAAATAGACATCTAACTTTGCAACTGAAAGAACTAAACTAAAAGCAATTTTCTTTTACAAGCAATCTTCTAGAGTCACACCTCTCTTGAGGAGCTACACAATTTTAGGGTTCGAACTCTAGTGGCTTGAGATAACACAGCCTCAATCCATGAGCGAGCTTGTACAACATGGTGCCAAAACACCGATCCAACCATGAGACAGCCAAAACCCTAACCAATAAACCCTAAAACCAAACCAAGAAACCAGATCTAGAGGTATCGGGAGGGAGGCGAGAGGAGGAGGAGGTTACATAATACTTACATGATGTAGTCGCCGGAGAGCACGAGCGGATTAGTCGAGGAGGAAGGCGACCGGGAAGGCGAAGGAAGGAGGCGGTCGGGCCGGGAGACGAGCGGAGGGAGGCGGAGGGCCGGGAGGCCCAGTGAGGCGGGCCAGTCGGCGGAGGAGGCGGGGGAGGCGTCTGGAGAGGAGGCGTCTTGAGCGGAAGCGGATCGGGAGGAGGCGAGACGTCTTGGTCGGGAGGCGCGAGAAGGCTGGCGCGCATCCATGAACCTCGGCAGCCATCCATGAACTGGACGCGAGAGAAGCCCGGCCTGCGTTTTTGGGTCGGGGCCTGGATGCAACACTTGCATGCACCGGGGCGAATTTCTTGAATGCCTGACCAACCAAACAAAGTGGTATTATTTATTTAGATCGCATCCACTCGGGCCCGCCACGGGGCGGTGAAGCGGCCAGGCCCCCAAGTCATGGGCCCCATACGTGCGTGTAGTCTTGAGTTTGCATCTTGATGCTTGACGCCTTGACCCCCACCCATACGTGAGTTACGTTACGTCGTGAGTTTGCATTGCATGCTTGACTAGTTATTTTCGTAGAGACGATTCGGTTCCTTGCCGATTGCCGCATGGGCTTGTGGTTTTGGCCCCGATACATCACGTGTCTTTGTCATTACTCGTTCAATCGTTGCACGCACGCAAGAGTCAGGAGAAACCGAGAAGGACGTGGAATCGAACCGCCGTGACTGAGACTGACGCGGACACGCGGTGACGCCCTAAATTCTGAAGCCCTGATCGCAGTCGCAAATTCCAGCCGCCGACTCCTGGCCTCCCGAGTCCCGAATTCCGTCTGATCGCAGATTCCAATCGGCAATCACAAAATCGCAAGTTCGACGGCCGCCAAAACGCCGTCACCTTCCGCCGGCGGTTTCTTCCGTCTCCTAGAGTAATTTATTCCCTAAATCCTAATCCTTATTAGTAATTTATTAGTATATTCAACTTTTGATGTATTTTTTTATTTATTTTCAGCGCTAGCTTTGTGTTCTGTTACCATGTCATCAAGAAGGTATCCATCCGGTAGCGAAAAAAGGAAGAGGAAAAAACATGCAGATGACTTCATAGAATCACAGAGAGGAGCTTTTGAAAAATTTCTCAAGAGTAATACTAGTGCTTCGATGAACCCAAATAATGAGTTGGCGATAGTTACCGTGGAGGAAGAGGAACCAACTAATGGGAATTCTGAAGAAGAAGAAAATGCTGACATCAACATCGATGATAACAATGTAAGTGGCTCTGAGAATATAGCTAATTCATCGGGTGCACAGGCACAATCTGCTAGCGTTGATGAACAACCGGTTTATACTGCTGATATTTATGATCCAAGAAATTGGGATAATCTTGATAATAAAGCAAGAGACATATTAGTTGAGAAAGGCCCTATAAGAGAGCAAGATATTGAATTCCCTCTAGATGATGCCTCAAGACATTTTTCATATGCTCATTATTATAGAAAATTAAGCAATGGAGAGGTACATGATAGAAAATGGCTAGTTTATTCAAAGCATGTTGACAAAGTTTTTTGCTTCTGTTGTAAGATCTTTAAGTCTAGCACTAACAAGAGTCCGAGTTCCTTAGCACATGATGGATATAGAAATTGGAGGCATATTAGTGAGAAGCTTAGAGAACATGAAAATAGTGTTGAGCATATTAGTAATATGAACAAGTGGAATGAATTGAGGACTAGACTGCAGAAAGAGGAAACTATTGACAAAGACATACAGAAACAAATCACAAAGGAGAAGGAACGCTTGAGGCAAGTTTTGTTAAGAATAATAGCAATTGTGAAATTTCTTGGTAAACGCAATTTGGCTTTTAGAGGAAGCAGTGAGCAGCTTTACAATGATAGTAATGGTAATTTCTTAGCTTGTGTTGAGATGATTGCAGAATTTGATTTGGTAATGCAAGACCATCTTAGACATGTGCAGAAGAAAGAAATTCATTATCATTATCTCAGTCATAAAATTCAGAATGAGTTGATATCACTTTTGGCTTCGGATATTACATGTTCTATTATAAAGGTTGTTAAAGAGGCCAAGTATTTCTCTATTATCCTAGATTGTACCCCTGATGTTAGTCATCAAGAACAAATGACATTATTAGTTCGATGTGTTAATTTGTCTGATGGAAAGATAAATATTGAGGAGTACTTTTTGGGGTTCTTGAAGGTGGATGACACATCTGGTTTGGGGCTTTTTAATGTATTGCTTGATGCTATGAAGTCCTTTGGCCTAAATATTAATGATATAAGGGGTCAAGGCTATGACAATGGTTCCAATATGAAAGGAAAACACCAAGAGGTACAAAAACGGTTAATTGATATCAATCCAAGAGCATTGTATATGCCATGTACTTGCCATAGTCTCAATCTTACTCTTTGTGATATGGCAAAATCTTGTGGGAAAGCTGTTTCATTTTTTGGAATTGTTCAGCGCATATATGTATTATTTGCTGGTTCTACGAAAAGGTGGAATGTTTTGCTTAAACATATTCCTAGGTTAACTGTGAAATCATTGTCAAATACTCGGTAGGAGAGTCGAATCAAAAGTGTTACAGCAATAAGATATCAAGCAACTGAGATAAGGTCAGCTTTGTCTGAGTTACGTCATGCTTCTGAAGTGTTACAGCAATAAGATGTTTTATTTGATGTAAATAAAGTGAGTAAAAAGCTGCAATCGCCAGCCATGTGCATTGAATCTACTTTGAAGCAAATACAAGGTATAATGGAATACTTTGATAAGTACAGAAATGAGGGGTTTTCTTCTTGTCTGAACATTGCAAAAGGTATTGCAGATGACATGGGTGTAGATGCATCATTTCCAGTAAAGCGTTGTGCCGTGAGGAAGAAACAATTTGATGAAAGTAATTGCCAAGAAGAAATCCTAGAAACTGAGAGGGCTTTTGAAGTTAAATATTTTTTGGTTTTGGTTGATATGGCGATCACTTCTTTGAAGACCAGATTCGAAGAACTCATGGTGTTTAAAGATATATTCGGATTTTTATTGAGTTCAAGCACCCTGAAGTCATTAAATGATAGTGAACTTGAAGAGTGTTGCACTAAATTTGCAGACACTTTCTCTCATGATGGTTCATCTGATGTTGAGGTACATAATCTTATTTCTGAATTAAAGATTATGAAATTCACTTTGCCAGATGGCACATTGTCTGCTATGGAGATTTTCGAGCATGTCAGAGATGTGGATTGTTATCCTAATATCTTCATTGCTTATCGAATTTTATTTATGTCCTGTAGTATTGCATCGGTGAAAAAGCTTTTCAAAATTGAAATTGTTGAAGAACTATTTGAGATCAACAATGACTCAAGAAAGGTTAAATGATTTGGCGACTTTATGCATCGAGAAGAAGTTATTGGACGAGATTGATATCAATAGTATAATCGATGACTTTGTATCGCAAAATGTTAGAAGAACTTTTTTAAGATGATGCCAAGTGCCAAGTAAGTGTTTATGATTACAATTTACATTTGTCATTTCATAAACTTTAAATTGTTCTATAGAAATATTTTTTATGCATTGAATATTAATTTCTTCAATGATGTGTGCTTATAAGACTATTTATATACATGCATATATATATATATATATATATATATATATATATATATATATATATATATATATATATATATATATATATATATATGTGGAAGGGCCTCCATATAAGTTTTCGCCCCGGACCTCCAAAATACCAGGACCGGCCCTGCATCCACTCATGCCATGCAAGGCACATACAAGCAACCAAACATGCCCTTAGTGATCTGGCCGCCGTCTATGCATCGTATCGATAATGTGCACGCTCACCCGTTTGATGATGAGAAAGATATCCGTGTCAACGTAGGGAGGTTGATAATTTCCTAATGGAGTGGCGGTCGAATAAGCGGACACTCTTCAAGCGGATTCTTCATTTGAGCTATGCGATGGCAGAGGAGGGTTTCTGGAGGGAGAACGATTTGCAGTTCATGGCTGCGAGATCTTGTCGCGGTTGGGTACCAGCAACCAAGGTTGATGTCATTGGAGATTGACTGGCCGAGGGCGACCATTGGACATGGTGACAACCAGGAGTTTGTCCCCAAGAAGCTTGTGAAGTATCAAGTCAGTGTATTGGATTTCACCTCAAAATGAGATACAAGATCTCCACCGCCTTAGAGTTTCGCCACCAGAACACCCTCACGCCAAAACGATCGCCGCCCAGAACACACCGAAAAATGACTAATCGCCACCACCAACTCACCAGCCCCTTTCTCCAAGCAAGTTCCCTATATATATATATATATCCCTTCCATACAACTGTAACCTCACCCGATACATGCTGCCCTTTACAACTCAGTTAGACAGCTACACCTTGCCATTACTTACGGACCCAATCTGGCCCAACAACGCACGGGTTGGGTTTATGGGCTCGAGTTGTCCTCCTGACTGGCTTGTATTGTTGTGCGCTCACGTCCGCTTCCTCCGTCTTTAGTTCTGGCGTCAGTGCCTCCGAAGCCGCTTCATGTTTCAGACATTTAGACAGGGTGCTGACAAAGCTGCCTGCTGTCCATCTAGGGGTTGAGGAGATTGCGGAAGCACTGAGCTTGGCAAACTCATAAAATGGAGGAAGCACTTCGGAGATATTGTGCTTACAGTTCATTGCACTGGACCGGATTGCACTAGAGTGGAGGCTGCTTTATGGTCGGATATTCCGGGCAGTTATTCTTTCAGAGCAAGGCAATTCAGATCTTGCTGGCGAATTCAGCAACTTGGCACAAGCCTACAAGTGAGTGAAATCTGCTTGATCTCTAACCAATCAAAAATAAAATCTTGCAGTGCTCTTCAATTCATCATAAATCTTACTGCCTTACTGGTCAACAGTAAGGCTTTATTTTCTTGGATATCAGAAGTGTGCAATTACTAGCGCTTACTGAGAAGTTCTCATTGCAGGATTTTGCCGAAGGTGTTTGATCGGTTTGCAGGTGCTGAAGGATCTGTTCCATCAGGATCATATAGTCCTCAATTATTGGAACTTCTTGGATGCTGATAAGGCTATGCTCTGGATAACCAATAAGGTGCATACCCTTGTACTGGTTTCTAAAACATACATATGTAGAAATTTTGAATATTGTAATATCATAAAATTAACTTCTCCGGTTCTCCCCAGGTGAAGGAATCATGGTCGGATGTCCCTTTACGTGGTAATAAAATCGAATGGTTCTTGAGCCAAGGACATAAGGTAAAAGAGGCAGTTTGGAATTTTGCATTTCATTATCAAGCCAATTACAAAAGAAGCGTAGGTGAAGATAAGATAATTCATTGCAGCAGTGAGATACTCTACATGCCTCGATGGCACATTGGTTACTTCTCGTATCTAATTAAATTTATTGGAAGCTTAGACTTTCATTACAGTATTGTGATCCCCATGTTGTTCCTTGCAATGGATTTACCAAGCAATTTTGAATCCAAAGCTTTGGCAAAAACTTGTTTATAGGACAAACTTGCCATCAAACACCACTTTCTCAGCAATATACACTGCTGAAGCGCATGCAGTGTACCCTATGAAGGTTCAAAATGAGACGAATTTTGTAAAGCTAATCGGAGTCACGGCTTCAAGAGATCCTTTTCTTATGGAATTGGTCTGATCTTGGATTCCACTAAATTTGTATACTTCAGGTTGGGAAGGGTAAACAAAACAAAGATTGTTCAAGGTATTGTTTTGTTCCTCTTTGTCCTCCCCTTTGAGCATAAACAATGTTTTCCTGTTTGGTAAAAGTTTACTTTTTTTTTTTACCGTTGCAGTTGAATGTAAAGATAGGAACGAAAAAAATATCTAGAACTCTAGTGTTATTTCGTTAAACAGTTAAAATTGATACTCCATTATGTGTTACTAATCTCAAATATTGTTATGTAAATGAATAAGCGACCAGAAGTAACAAAGTTTCCAAAGAAAGAACAACTAGTCGTGCTTCCTTTTCTTTCATTCACAAGTCACAACCACCCTCTGTTATACATCATATCCTCTCATATTTCATGTTACAGCTTTTATAAATCACACAAATTGTACAAGTCTCAATTCAATGAGAAAGAAGAATTCCCTCTTCTGTGTCGAATGCAGAACTGATCCATCAAATGAATTCACCGGTCAATTCCTTCAATCTTGTCTTCAACCTCTGAGTAGAGTTCCCGGAGCCTTTCCAAGTTCTCCTCTGATGTCTCCCAGTAGCCTCTGCCACTGGCTTCTAGGAAGGTTTGAACCAGCTTCCTGAACGAATTGGGGTTGGTGTCCATGAGCCTCTTCCTCATAGCCTCGTCTTCAATAAATGTGCCATTTGCCTCCTCATAAACCCAGTTGTCGACCTGCCCAGATGTTGCACTCCAGCCGACAGTATTTGTCAGCCGCTTCTCGATCTCTCTAACTCCCTCGTAGCCGCTTTTCATCATCCCCTCAAACCACTTAGGGTTCAGTAGCTTTGTCCTTGCGTCAAGACGCACTGTCTCTGACAATGTCCGCACCTGTGCATTTGCTGTGGTTGTATCTGCTATGTATGAGGAAGGTGCCCGCCCATCCTTCCGCAGTCCTTGCACCAGTTTCGTCGGGTCTGAGTCGAAGTAGTGGCTGACATCTGTCAGTGAGATCTCCGATGAGTCTAGGTTTTGGAATGTGGCGTCTGCTGTTGCTAGAGCAAGCTCAAATGCCTGGCGTTTCTCTCGCATGCCTGCCCCTGGAGCATCACTGTCGAATGCGAAAGACTTGCGGCTCAGGTACATGTCCTGGAGCTGCTTCTCGTCTGTCCATGATGCATTCTCCACTGCCAAGTTCACATTCGATGAGTAAGAGCCTGAAGCATTTGAGAACACCCTTGTTGCCGCCTCTCTTATTGAGACACCAAGCTCCTCTGCCTGCTCCTGGGCATGCTTGCGCACGTAGTTCATCTCTACTGGCTCGTCCAGTTCGGCAACCATTTTCACTGCCCGGTCCAGCAGATTCATCTGCATTGATGTGTTCCATAAGTGTATCAGTTCAGCAATCAATTTACTTCTCTGCAAAGTATCTACAAATCGAAGGCAGAGGAAGAATTCATACCTGGTTGATGAACAGATCTCTGAATACACCCGAGCAATTGACGACAACATCAATCCTGGGACGTCCAAGCTCCTCAAGGCTGACAGGCTCCACACGGTTGACACGGCCAAAGGTATCAGCAACTGGGCGGACACCGACCATCCACAGCACCTGGGCCAATGACTCGCCGTAGGTCTTGATGTTGTCAGTGCCCCACAAGACGAGTGCAATTGTCTCAGGATACTTGCCACCATTGTCAGCCTTTTGCCGCTCCAACAGACGGTCTACAACAATTTTGGCACTCTTCATGGCAGCTGTAGTTGGGATTGCCTGAGGGTCGAGAGCATGGATGTTCTTTCCTGTTGGGAGAACCTTTGGGTTACGGATGGGGTCACCACCAGGGCCAGGCTCAACATAGCTTCCCTCAAGGGCAAGCTTCAAGCTGCCCAGTTCATTGTCAGCCACAACCAGCTTCAAGCACTCTCCCAAGAATGTAAACAAGGTCCTCAACTTCTCTCTGTCTGCCCTGATGAACTTGGTCTTGGACAAGTACTGCACCCATGGCTCTGAGAGACCAAAACCAAGCATGGTACTCAGTTTGTTTGCAACGTCGACAACTTGCCCTTTGTTGTTTGTAGTCCTCTCAACAAAGGCAGTGATGGCACCACGTGAAGCTTCGGTTATCTGCCTCAGAAGTTCAACATCAGCCAGTATGCCCTTGTCGCTTCCCCTGTAGACAGCTTCAATGTCCCTTCCCACCGTCTCAGCAAGAATGCCGGGCAGTGAGTATATGCCATCCTCTGGGCGGTCAAGGGCAGCTATGTTCACTAACGTGGCCACAGCCTCGATGGCACTTGGTGGCTCACCTATCACATGCAGACCACACGGCAGTAGCCGTGATTCTATCTCCATGATCTTTGCATACACCTTTCCAACAACAAGGTCGCGTTCATCTGGTGGGAGCTCCACGCCTTCCTCTGGCAAGGGGACATCCTTGTCTAGGTTACACTGTTTTGCAGTGCTAATGATGGAGCTCACAATCTGCAGGCCACGTCCTGTGTCCTTGAGAGATTGGTAAGAGGAGATGAGCTCTGACAGCTGCTTGAGCCCCTTGTAGAGACCGGCATTCTCAGCTGGTGGTGTTAGGTAGCTTATGGTGTTTGCATAGCTTCGGCGCTTGGCGACGGTTGCTTCTGATGGGTTGTTTGCTGCATAGTAGTAGATGTTGGGGATGTTGCCAATGAGACTGTCGGGATAGCATGCATCGCTCATCCCAACCTGTTTCCCTGGCATGAACTCAAGAGACCCATGTGTACCGAAGTGCAGAACAGCATCTGCCTGGAAGATCTTCTCAACAAAGGTGTAGTATGCTGCAAAGCCATGATGAGGACTGGCAGATTTTGAGAACAGAAGCCGCATCGGATCACCTTCATAGCCAAAAGTGGGCTGAACTCCAATGAACACATTGCCATACTGCTTCCCATAGACAAGGAGGTTTTCACCATCAGAATTGAGGTGCCCAGGTGGCTTGCCCCAGTTCTCCTCCAGCAAGGAGGCATAGTGAGTCAGTGCCTGGTACTCCCGCACGTTCATGCGGTAAGCAACATTCAGGTTGGGACTGTTGAACTGGGCCTCCTTGTCATGAATAACCTCCTCGATGAGGGCTTCAGGTGTCTCTGGAAGACCCTCGACATTGTAGCCATCCTTCTTGAGATCTTGGAGGACGGAGTAGATGGAGTTGAAAACATTCAGATATGCTGCAGACCCAACATTGCCCTTGTCTGGTGGGAAGCTGAAAACAGTTATTGCCAGTTTCTTCTCCTCCTGCAGCAGACAATAAAAAAGCTAACTATTTTTTGTGTTTTGTTGCCAACTTATACATACAAGAGTTGAGAAATGAGTATTAGTATATTCACCCACTAGGAATTTGTCATGAAAGTGCAGACTATATCACACAATTTGAATTTAGGATTATGCACCCAAAGTATTGAATTTTGTCCTAACATGATCTATTGTTTCATTTGAAGAATTAGAATTTCTGTCAGTTGGCAGCTAATCCTTGTAATCTGTTCCTAATTTTCACTAAACTTTGTGTGATCATATGCATCACAGGAATGCATTATGTTTTCATCATCTATGTAATCTTTCATTCTCATAGTAGGCTTGCGGATATGAATAAGAAATTCTTTAGTTGACGAAGGGCGCGAGATGGAAGAATTAATTGATCAATTGAATGAGCAGTTCCAATTTTCAGCATGACACTGAAGTTGTTGAGCTAATATGTTTATTACCATGTAATCTTAAATTTCCCCCAAATATCTCAAGGAGAGGTGAATGTCAGAAAAATTTATGTGTGACATTTTGTTGCCTTTGCTCTTTAGCAGAAACAGTGCAATTTGTACAGTACTAATATGCAGCAACTGTGTGGAAATACATACCTTGGTTTTTCTCCTCAATTCTGCCCACCTGATTGCTCTAGTGCAGAGCTGTTCCACCCTCTTGTGCAATGCATGTGACTTCCCTGCATCCAACACAAGAAGAAATATTTCCATCTCAGCTTCAAGTGCATGATGTATGGGCACAAGGCTACCATCTATTATCCTGCAAACAAACAAGACCAAGAGGAATGGGAATTGGGATGAAGTGGCTTGCCTGTTCTCGGGTCCCGGCCGGCGAACACGATGGGCTCCATCCCACCGTCAAGCTCCGGGAGCGCAACCTGCAGCGCCACTTGAATCGGGTGCAGACCCAAGGTGCTGTTCAGCCACTCCTCCGTCGTCTGGAACACGAGCGGCAGCGCGACGATGTACGGCACGTCCAGCTTCTGCAGTGCGGCGATCGCCCGGGGATGATCCTGCCTCGCCGGCCCGCCGACGAGCGCGAACCCGGTCAGCGACACCACCGCGTTCACGAACGGCTTCCCGGTGGTCGGGTCGACCAGGTACCGCTCGGTAGGTCCCGAGAAGTCGAGCCCACCGGCGAAGATTGGTATGACCTTTGCACCCCTGGCCTCCAACTCCATGATCACGGCGACGTAGTGGCCGTCGTCTCCGGTGACAATGTGGCTCCTCTGCAGCACCAGCCCGATCACCGGCGCGTTGGGGCCCTTGAGCTTCTCATTGGCGTCCCGGCGCGTGCCGTACCAGTTGAGGTACTCCTTGACATCGTCGTACATGGTGGGCGCGAGCGGGTGCCAGATGCCGGCGTCGAGGTAGAGCACAGGGTCGTCGTACTTGATGTCCGCTCCCTTGAGCGCCGGTACGTAGGACACGGCGATCATCTTGAGGAAGTTCTGGAGGTTGTCCGCCGAGCCGCCGAGCCAGAACTGGAGGCTGAGGATGTAGAGGCGCGCGTCCTGCGCTTTGTCGGACGGCAGGTACTTGAGCACCTTGGGCAGCGTGCGCACGAGCTTGAGCATGCTCTCGGCGAAGCCACCGGAGTTCTTCTTGCGCTTGAAGAGCTGGAAGAAAGGGCTCTTGGACTGGCCGAGCTGCGACATGCTGAAGGAGCCGAGCTTGTTGAGGCGCATGACCTCCGGCATCGACGGGAAGACGAGCACGGCGTCCATCCGGTCGCGCTCCTTCTCGACAGCGGTCTTGATCTTGAGCGCCAGCTCCTCGACGAAGATGAGCGAGCCGATGAACACATTGGCGTCGGCGAGGTCGGCGCAGAAGGTCCGGTACGTCTCCTCGTCCCGGAGCTCCTCGACGAGGTAGCCCACCACCTCGAACTCCGCGGCGCGGCGCGGGTCCGCGTTGAGTTCCCGCACCGCGGCGGTGACGGAGGACTGGTACTGCGCCTCCAGGACAACGTAGACCACCTTCACCCGCAGCACCCCGCGCCGCGCCCCATCGCCCTCGGGCGGCACCACCCGCCGCACCTCGGGCTTGGTCTGCGTGAACAGCCCGTTCCCGGCCACAGCGCACCGTATCGCGGCACGCCCCCTCCCGGCCAGCTGCCGGCGGCTCAGCAGGAAAGAGTGCAGCGGCACGGGCGCCCCCAGCTTCTGCGCCCCGGTGGCGGTAGCGAATGGCGTCGACACTAAAGACGACATCTTTATCTTCACACAATACAAAAAACACGCACCCCAAAACGACACCCGACCCGAGTCAGTAAAGAACTACCACTACAATTTAACAATCCAGCGCCTCTTCTCTTTTCTCGGTGAGGTTGGCCTGCTTCTCGCTTCTTCTCGGTGGTGCCTAGCTCGCGGCGTTTGTTTCTGTTTCCCTCCAAAACAGGGAGGCAAAGAAGCAAGCAGGGGGGGTGTGGGAGCTGGGAATGTATAGGTTGTTGGTCTCCGCCGAGAAATGGACGGACGGAGGAGGCCGACTAGCGGCTAAGGAGGGTTCCGGTGGGGTTTTGGTGGCGGAGGGCCACGACACGTTGGCGATGACGTGGAAGATGTTTTAGGGGCCGCGCGCGGCGGTGGGACAGGCGGGCGCGCGGGTGGGAAAGGCGGATCGCGATCGGCGCGAGGCGCGCTGTGATTGGCCGCGGGGGATTTCCTGCGCTCGCGCGGCCGGACGCAGGCGATGAGGCGGGTGGATAAGTTGCGGTCGCTGTTCGCGCCCTGCACCGGGCGTTGGCGCCTCTCGCAAGGGCACCAGCCTTCGGCTGGGGTCGTTGCGTCGGTTGATTTTTCTTCTCTCTCTCTCTCTCGGGCCGTGCTTTTCTCTTGATACTATTTGATACTAGGATAGTATGCGCGGCGTATACGCCGCGTGTGTTGTTTTTTCGCGTGAAAAATTTCGGTTTTTTCCCGTCGGTGTTTGCTAAAAAAATCGTCGAGGAAAAACGCGAAACGGTTGAAAAAAAAACGCGATCTGCGTTCGCGCGTAATGGCGTGCGTGGCGTTTTCGTGAAAAATTTCTTTTTTCGAACGTTTTATTTCTTAAATCGCCGAAATAATGAGCGAAACGTGGGGAAAAAATAGAGAGATAGAGGTGTAGAAATATGTACTTGACGAATTATTTGGAAAATATTGGAGGAAATTTGAAAAACCACAATGGGAAAAAGTCTAGAGGAAAAGGGCGAAAAATTATTAGAGGCGACAACCTTTTTGCGAGTCTAACGCTTCTACGCGTTCATTGAGTAATAATACACGCTTTAAAAATATTAGAGATCGAGATGGGAAATCGAGATGGGGAAAAAGTCTAGAGATAGAGCCGCACATATTTACGGTGGCGAAAACATTTTTTAGGAAAAAAGCGAAGAAAGGACCTAAGCGTAACAGTAAGGACACGAATGTTACATTTTGGACCTATCCGCTATCCTTAAAAATTAGAAAAGGGCTTATTCGCGATTTAAATCTAACGGGAGGTTCTTTTAGTAAAATGGCGACGAGGACGAACGCGAATTTTGAGGAAAAATCTTCCTCTCTCAAAAAATCGCGAAGGACACATTAAGTAATTTAAAAAGGACTAAATCGCGATAAAATTTTTGGTAAAGGCCGTAACGGCTCGGCTCAACAACCCTCATGCCGTGAACTCTTCAATCTTTAATAAGGAGACATTGACGTGAGGCGATGGTGGGGCTTAGAGGAGGTGAAGTTCATTAAGACAAATTTGCACAATAAGATAAGTGATGACTGGTTGAATGATCTTATGGTATACCACACTGGGCGAGACGTGTTTACAAAGATAGACATGGAAGATATCTTACAACGTTTTTAGAACATAAAAACTCGTAAATATCAACTATCAACTCTTTTGAAACAATGAATGGTACGCTTTTCTCCTTTCATAGTTACATACTTATATTACATATAATTTAAATTTCAACTATTTTACAATATATCGATAGTCATAGTAGTTGATTTTGGATGTCTCTTTTTTAAGCCCCGTATAGATGATGTGTGCACTGCATGATGTGTTTCGACTTTGCCTGCTTTCATTTAAGAATCTTGTTCCACTTCGGCTGGGCATGACCGTTGGGAATATTTCACTGTTATAGCTCTTGAAAGTATATTTTTTTAAATAATAGCCTCAGTTAGATTTTTTTTTTGCAAATCTGGTCCTCGGGTCCGTAAAAGTCGTACTGGGGATGCGGCATATGCAAATCAAGATGGGCCAAAATCATTGCAATGCCACGACACGACACGTGATATTGTAAGCGATGCGAGCCTTGTATGCTCTGATACTCATGGTTTTTCCCCAGCAGAGGCTAATTCTGAAAAGAATACATTATAAATTTATTAGATTTTATAAATGCATTGTAATAGAAACATTCACACGGCGGCTTGTTCTAAAAATCATACGTCCTACCACAAATATTTTAAGGACCCATATTCTACCGGCCATATTCTACAGAGGGGCAAAATATAACACAATATATTTGAGTACCCATATTCTGTGGGTTTAATTACCATCAATATTTCTGCTCGTCAAATTATCGTCAATAATTCTGCGGACCGTCAATAATATTCCCTTAGAAAAAAATATTATCGACGGCCTGTAAAATTATTAATAATGTAGAATGTTTGTAGTCTTATCGATTTGCGATGCAGCATCATTCGTTCAAGCGATGCAAGGCGATTTGTTGAAACTTTTGTAACGGATCGCTCTTTTTCAGGGGGTGCATTTAAATATCTCAACAGCTACCTAGGACTTTAGCTATCAGGAACCAAGTAATCATTGCCAGACATAAAAATGAAATCTAACTGCTTTATAGAGAATTAAGGCATAACGACCAGAGTTTACAAAAAGGGTACGGCTTGTACCAGATACAATACAGAAACTCCTACAAGAAAGCTCGAGCAATAGACCAAGACTTAGAACCAAACATCGTCACCATCTACGATCTCCTAAAAGTCGTCGACTTCTTGAAAATCTAGAAGGGGGATAAGCAAGGGCGAGTACACAACAATACTCAATAAACCACACAGGAGATTCTGAATATTATATGCAGGGAATAGTAAGGGTTGGCATAGGTTTTAGATATTGTGGATGCAAGATTTAAATTTTAGTTTATTTACATTTTAAACACAAACCAAATACTAGGAAACACCAAGGGTTTTTACAAAGTTCAGCTTTACGACAAAGTTCCAAGTTGAAAACTACTTGAACTCGGTTACGGGTATCACCTCAGATTAACTCAGCTTCATTAACCGGAAGCACGGTGTATTCAAATACTGTCAAGATCACTCTGCAGAGCTGCTCAACTTTACCCACAAGATAACTGTGGCCATTAGTGCCACGCGATTGACATGCAACTTAAATGCATGCGGGCGGACTGAGATGATCATAGCCTTTTGATGGACTTCCTATCTTTAGTCTCTATACAGTAGGTTTCGAGGATCCACAGTCTCTAGGACTCACTGGTCATAGCAGGAGACGCGATCTGACTATTGTGGATACCTACTGTTGTGAAAATCGACAAATAGCTTCTCCATTCCCGTTCCACCCCGGTCGCTCCGCGATCCATTCTTCTTACAAGAATGGTGGCTACCCTCTATAGGTATTCCAAGAGAATGTACAAGGTATTGAGCTACGTTGGGACAAGTCAGCAAGGTTGATTGGCCCAACTTGTGGTTGAGCGGGGACTGAAGTTATTTACGTTGTCCAAGGGAATCGGTCCTTAAGTGCTGGAGACTCAGCCAATTACATATCACAAGCCTTGGTATCCACTGTACCAACCGCCAGACCATACCTTGGCTTTGTCATCGGTCAGGGGGTCAGACTCACATCCACCTCACATGGATAGCCCAACACTGCCCCTTAACCGTAGCAAACTTTTTTGAAAAGCACGCTGAGCCATCACTCAGAGGTTTTTAAATAAAAGAGTTAGAGTGAAAAACTATTAACAGCTAGTCTACGGTGGTTCAATAATTATAGTCTAAGGTTAAAAAGGGGGTTAAGACTCAACAACAGGATCAACATGGGGTGGGTTATAACTATTCATGTTATTCCAAAGTACCCCTTCTTAGTCTTCTAAGATACTAAAAATAATGTGATAAGAATATACATACTGCTATATTAAAACTGGGTACAATATATTCAAGGGTGTGGCTTACCTTGCGGACGGCTCCTGCTCCTAGTGCTGCTCCGAGTACAGCTCCTACTCTAGGTACTGCTCCAACATCAGATCTAGCGTGAAGAAACAAACCCAGTAAAATAAATGAATAAAATAATAGAAGGGGAAAGAAAACAGAAAATAAATCAGAGAGTAGAGCCGGAAATGGGGCAAAAGGGTATTTTGGTGATATTAGGAGTTTTAGAGACTTCGTTTGGTAGAATGGAGACCGTTTTTGGACTCAGTGGCTCGAACTGGTTCAGAATAGGTATTTTTAGGCATCTTTCGATTTTTAGGGTTTTTTCTAGAATTTTTAAATGATTTTCGAATTTATTGAAAATCCAAAAATTTGAAAAATCAAAACGGAAATGGACCGCACAATGGAATCGGATTCACCCGTCTGACCACAGCGCCTGCTGTATTGGGTCGACTTATGCGATGGCCGTTGACAGTTCCACAGGAAGAGCGAGGCCGACAATGCCGAGGCCGGGAGTGGTGGCAGTGGGGGCAGGGACGACGGGCAGGGGACGGGGAAGGCTGATGGGTGGGATTGGCTCGGCGGGTGAGAGAGGAAGGCGGTGGAGGGCGCCAGAGCTGGGGAAGGAGGCGGCGGGGCAAGCGTGAGAGGGTGCTAGAGATGGGGAGAGAGCGCGGGGAGGAGAGGGAGCTCACTGCGTCGCATGAGGAAGAACGAGGTGAGGGCTTTTTATAGCCGGAGGAGAGAGGTCGCCTGGCCACGTGAAAGGTGGGGCCTGGCGGTGTGTCTCGGGAGGAGTCTTGGCAAGCGCGTGGGCGACGACCAGAACCAGAGGTGGAGGGCACGGTTGGCGGGGCGTGAGCGGAGTTAGGCAGGGGCCGGATGGAGGTGGGCGGGGACACGCCCTGAGGAGAGGAGCGGAGTAGAGACCCAGCCGAGCCGGGAGGCCAATGGGCTGGGGCAGGCCTGGGGAGGGGGAGGCGTATTTCGCGAAAGGGAAAACAGGTTTCGAAGGAAGGTTTCCCAAAAGGGAAAGTTTTCAAAAAAATGGCCCAAATAAATCCAAATAAAATCCCAAAAAATCAAATAAAATTCAAATAAATTATTTTGAAAATTTTTGGGGTATTTCAACTTCTAGGGATCCATGCATACCAGTGTTTCATCGCCAGTGTATAATAAATGTGTAATACGTGATTGTTTGGAAGGTTCTAGAAGATTCCATTACAGTAGGCTTGCATTTGGTGCACAACGGGTGTGCCCCCAATTTTCCGGGCCAAGTTAACTGGATGGCCCTTTTCTCGGCCAACTTTCCGTCCCAAACAAGTTAACTGACCGGCCCTGATCTTTGGTATACAGATTTAGCCTGCTTCTGCAATTCTGCTCTTGACCAGTCCAACTAGATGTTTGGTGTAGCTGGCCTGTAAATCTGTCTACTGTAGTAGGAACCGCTTGTCAGTCTGAGCAGGTCTAGATGGGCTTGGCCCAACAAAATTGCAACCACAAAACAATGAAGATCTTTTGTGCTGCTCTAGCTCTTTGTACTATCCGGGAATCGTAAAACAGATGCAAATGAAAACGCGCAATAAAGAACGTACACACTACTTATCATTGTTATGAGATTCGTTGGTAGAGCTCAAACCATAGCTACATTTCGTTGACACGCCCGGGAGAATCACACGGCAGGCCCTGAATCTTGACAAATCTAACAAGCGTCAAGTACTGGTGTAAAAAACCTTGCCGTCTTATCGAATTATCTGACTGGACCATGCATGTATTCGAGCTATTCATGAGTCATGACTACACGCATGTTTAATTAGCACTATCTGCAGGCCTGTTCCTGATCATGCGTATCAACTGAAAGGTACGTTGGTGCCGGGGGCGGATCTACTCTAAAAATTTTAAAAATGATACCAGATTACATCTTCAATAGATTAAATTTAGTGATTTAATTCGTTTCGACTTTGGTGGTTTTGGGATTTTTAAAACCTCAGAACTATTTGTATTATGCTTTTAGTAAATTTCAAATATATTGGATTTATGATGTTACTTGTGAAGCATAAATCCTCGTATAAACTTTTTCTAAATATGCAGCACAGCTCTGAAAAAAAAAATGCCTCTTTCTCCTGCACCTGTTGGCTGTTCCCGTGCGTCCGTGTCTGCGAGACTGTGATTCGATGTGCCCGAGTGCACGTCAGCATGCGGACGAAGCAACGTTGGGCCGCCCTCGTCCACAAAAAATACGACGACTTCAAGCAGGCGATCAGAGCCAGAGGGACCGTGCTTCCTGACCATATTTATTCACTCGTATCGTATCACCTGCAAGCCGCCAATCCAGCGCTTTCGCGGTGCAGCGCGTCTCGTTTTCGCATGCCGAAAACCAACGGTGTGGCTACGCAGCGAAACAAGGTAGAACCACCGGCCGGAGAGCGACGGGCGCGCCGCCCAACCGCGCGATATAACGCTAACATCCCTTTCATCATTCCAAGTGGCCAGTGGAAGGCTGTGATAAGTTGTAGCCGCTCCAAGGCCAGGTCCAGCCGGCGAGTGCTACACAGAGCAATCAGCCAGGGCCTTGGGCTGTGTACGTCTGTCCTGCGTAATGGCGGCTCTCGCCGTGCACGCCTGGCTCGCCCCAACCCGCGGCGCTGTTCCGGCGAGCGGAGACGGTCGGTGGCTGTCTGCGCCGCTCTCCCGCGCCGCGGCGGGCAGCCCCGGTTCCTGGCCGTCGCGTCCGCCGGCTTCAAAAGAGCCGTACCATGTCTATTTGTGATCAGGGTTGTGTGTACATAAAAGAGCGCCGTACCATGTGTGTTGGACTAGCTGCGTTAGAGGTGTTGATACAGGGCAGATAGATGATCCTCAGGGTCGTCGAGGCTATTGGTGAGACACGGGGTATTTCGATATTTGACACCCAATTCGTATGCCTTTAAGGCTCTGTGTATGACATGTGGATCCATCTGAGTCAATGACAGTGGGTCAGGGTGTCAGATATTGAAAAATTCGCTTTTAAAGGGTGTCATTTCAAAATCTCTCGGTGAGACACTGCTTCTAACCATTAGTCCAATAAAATATCCTGAGTTAATGACTGCTTTCTATGAATCTCGTGCAATGGTGGGCATGCATGGTTGTGATTCTATATATCCACCCAAGTTCGAGTCTCAATTCTATCTTAAATTTAAAACGTGAAGGGTAAGTCTTGATACTTAGCGGGTGTTTGGTTTGATTTCCATGGTCACGGATGCTTTCCTTACCAAATTTTAATAGCGTTGGTCAAATTTGATAATCATTTAGTTTGCTACTAAATTTTGGTAAGATTTTCTTCTCCTTTGGTTCTCTGGTTTATTTTCTTGCCAAACTGTGACCAAAACATTGGCAACTAATTTAGTGATCAAATTTTAGCAATACTAAATTTTAGTAAGGTTTAGTAAGATAAATTTGTTATGAAACGAAACAAGTCCATATGTATCTTGCTGGAACTGTCGTGCTGATATTTGGGATGGGTCTGGACGGGCTGTTCATCAGCAACGATTCTCCTGATGCACTTTCATCTGATCGTACGTGCTCTCGAGGGATCATCGTTGTTTGGGATGTTTGCTTTGAAGGTAAGCGTGTCTTATCAGCTATCGATCCCAGAACATTCTTGTCCAAGTTTTTACTGACAATAAAAAACGTTACAAATGTTACCATACCACAAAAAAAAAAGAGCTTCCTAGTATAGCGGCTCGAAATCTGTACTTACTACCATCTCGGCAGTTTTTCCTGACAACTTCTGAAATGTTAAAAGCGCAAGCATATCGCGAAGTTGAATTGTTCCTCTTCTTCTTGCGGGAAAGACCAAGGTGGATGAAAATTAGCTCTCTCGATGAGCTCAAGACAAAGCTGGGGCACATCATCGTGAATTCGTGATGATCCATCCTTCTGGTGAAGATGTTCGAGAGGTGCAAGACGGTGCACATCGCCACGGGAATGGACCTCCGCAGCTACTCGGTCTGCATCTTCCTGTCATCGACTTCGCTATACATTCTGCACAGCCTTCGCAGGCCAGAACACGAGTAGAACATTGGAATGCCAGACACATCATTTCGCTGAATTGAGAAGGAATTCATCACATCCGGATCTGTATTTTTTGTAGCCCACACATGGGGTTGGTGTTAAGACTAATCCCAATTGATACCACCAAGGTAAAAGCGAACTGTGAACTTGAGAGAAAGGTAGAAGCAGATTGCAATCTTCATTCCAACTAGGACGGACAAATTATTGTAGAAGACTTACAAAGAACATCAGCTTAAAATGTAGCTGTAAAATAGAATACAAACATGCTAGCCTTGGTGCAGTTGTTTGGTAGGGGGTTCCGGTCGGCGCTCCTTCTCGTGTTAGCTTCCCCACTCCTAGGGGTTGGTACTGTTTCCCTTCCGAAGATCGGTATTTTGTATTATCTTATTATTTAGTGAATGACAGAGCTCTTGTCATTGGTTTTAAAAAAGAAAGGATACAAATATGCATGTGTGTCACACAAAATTGTTTGGATGAGGTGAAAAATGATGAGTTTCTAATCCATCTTAGCATCCTCTACATAGATTGCGTTGTGATTTTATCTTCCGGTGCATTCCGAACCGTTCCAAACAAGGCATAATTTAAACACGACATATGTGCTCAAGGAACCCCTTCACCTTCACACCACTCGTACAGTGGTGCTGGCTGTATCACACGCGCCAAAACCAACAAGACAATGCTGCGGGGTGGCACCGAAGCCGTACGCTACAAAGCAGAAACCACATCGCCGAGAGCGACGCGTCAGGTCGCCATAAATATCTACGGCCTCTCCTCCGGCCTCCGGATCGCTCGATTTGCTCCACTCGAAACGTCCGGTGCACTGTGAGGAAACCGCAGCAGCTCAAAGCCCTCCCGTGCCAGCCGCACGGCAGCCGGTCACTTCGCTCGTGCGGTCGCGCCCAGTGAACGCCCTGCGCGCGCGATGGCGCTCTTGCTGCACGGCTGCCTTGCTCCGGTCCACGCCGCCGCCCCGGTGCTCCGGCGAGCGGAGACGGGCGGCGGCGGCGGCTGTGCCGCGCGGCTTTCTTGCCGGCGGCCGTCTCGGACGTTCGTGGCGGTGGCCTCGGCCGCCGCTTCCTCCGGTGACGGCGCGACCACGGCAGGTGCGGTGTTGGGGTCCGATGCCTCCGCAGCCAAGGCGCGCAGCTACGGCCTCGTGGGCGGGCCCAACGGCGCCATTACCCCCACCGCCAAGTCCACCGCCGTCGAGACCACCGTCGAGAGGGTACGTCGCGCGCGTCCCTGCGTGGTTCATTCCCAAGATTTGCTTTGCTTATGTTTGTGTGGCGTTGTGTGCACTAGGCTAATGCTGTTCTTGCCGCAGGTGATCTTTGATTTCCGATTCCTGGCTCTTCTCGCGGTCGCTGGGTCACTCGCCGGTTCCCTTCTGTGCTTCCTCAATGTAAGTGCTCTTATCCATTTTAATTTCCGCACCTAAGTATTCCCTAATTTTGTACGATGCAGCTTGCTAGGTACTTAAAATTGGTACAATCTCGAAGTAGTGCAGTAGTATTATTTTTTGACCGGAATCGCAAAATGATTCTGCTGGCAGTATAGAATGGCAACTGGAAAGTATATGCATGTATTTGGTTGAGCTTTCTTGATCACTGACGTAGTTAATCAGCAGTTAGTCAGCTAATTAAGGTGTTGAGGTACTATGCATGTCTAGTAAACTGAGACAATCATCGAGTAGCCAAAGTAGAAGGTGCAGCTCATACCGTACTTCCTTACTAGAGATTTCTATTCGTCGGGATTCTGGTAGAATTGTGCAATCAATTGTAGCTTATGTCTCAGGCTTTATCATAGGCATCCAGCAACAAGTGAATGGTCGAAAGCACGAGACACTAGCATGGCTTTAACCTTTGCTTCTGTTCTTGCAAATTCCGTACTAGTATGTGTAATATAGCCATATTATTATGCTATGTTTGTCCAGTTGTCCTGTCAGTTTAAGTGTCAGTGCGTTACTGAGCAACAACACTGTAATGGATCTAATCATCTTATATCTGCTCGTGATCAGGGCTGTGTTTACATAAAAGAGGCATACAATGTTTACTGGACGAGCTGTCTTAAAGGTGTTCATACGGGGCAGATGGTCCTCAAAGTCGTGGAGGCCATTGGTGAGATATTCTGCTGCTATTTGATCCAACGTGATATAACTTAGTTGTCTGTCACTTCCTAAAATCCAATAAATTCATAGAGCCAGTTAGCACAGAAAATGGTATTTGTCGCGATAATTCAAATCATTTGTCAGCGACACCTCGCCCAATTAGTTTGTTATAAAGGTTTTGGGGAACAAGTGTAATCCTCACACCTTAAATATCTTATATGCTTAGAAGTTGGTAGAACGGTAGGTTACTCTCTAGGCTCAACAGATTCTGTAGGACTCTTTATCAGCCTTTAAAGGCTGCAAAGTGTTGTAATTGATTACTTGAATGATTGAACTTTGCATTAATTGCTGCTTAATTTGACGGGCACTTGTTCTTGCAGATGTGTACCTTGCTGGAACTGTCATGTTGATATTCGGGATGGGTCTTTATGGGTTGTTCATCAGCAATGCTTCTACTGATGTACCTTCTGAATCTGATCGAGCTCTCAAGGGATCATCACTGTTTGGGATGTTTGCTTTGAAGGTAACCAGTTAGTCTTGCCAATCCCAAGCATTCCGCAAGTTTTATTGATGACCAAATCTTTCTGTTGACACTAAGTCTTGGAAGCTATAGTTTGTTTTGTTTGTTATTATTCGACTGCTTAATTCACACTAACTCCAATGCTGACAATTCAGACTAACCAATCAGCCAAATATATCATCATATTGTATACAAACACTTCCTGGTCCTGGCTTTATACATGTACTTACCATTCATCTCTTTGATTTTTCTGATAACTTGGGACTGAATTTACTGAACATGCTATTCCCTAAGCATGAAAGCTGAATTGTTCTTTTCTTCTTCTTTCAGGAAAGACCAAAGTGGATGAAGATTACCTCCCTCGATGAGCTGAAAACAAAAGTAGGGCATGTCATCGTGATGATTCTCCTGGTGAAGATGTTTGAGAGGAGCAAGATGGTGAAGATAACCACGGGATTGGACCTCCTTAGCTACTCGGTCTGCATCTTCCTGTCATCCGCTTCCCTGTACATTCTGCACAACCTTCACAGGCCAGAACATGAGGAGTCGGTAATGCCAAACTTGTAACTGAACCGAGTCGGGAGCTGGGAAGGAAGGAGGCCACGGGGCCATCGCCTCAGGATTTGTAGGTATTAATCCGATTCTCATGTGCCAAAAGCACAACATGTAATCGTCGGTTCTGCCAGAAAGAACCAACTGTAAAAATATTAAGGTCAGATTTATCTTGTAGCTATAGAAAGGAAGAACATTCATTGGGTGCAGAATTATCTCTACTACTTCTAAGTAGTAGTAAAAGTTGGTGGCGGTCATCCGATCTTCACTCTCTCCACTTCAACCATACTACCCCTTTTCTTTTTCCAGTTACATCAATGACAATATGGTCCCACAAATCCTTTGTCCCACCTGTCAGTTATCGAGCATCGTGGATCCCGCGTAACTTCTCACCACAATCACCATTAAAGAAAATATTTTTTAAGGTTGTGTAACATCTGAATATCTATGTTAGTTCAATGGTACCAACTAATCAAACACGAAAGAGAACATACATGTTGTTTTTTGAAAGCTCTGTGGTGTCTATGTGAGTTTTACTTAACTTTTGTCGTAAAGAATTTTTTTATCGTAAATTAAGTTTTCGTTGCAACGCACGAGCGCATAACTAGTTAATCTAATGTTGCACGAAATGCCTAGTTTTCAACTTCTGAATGATGTTGAAACGATTGGCCTGCGAGTCTAAGAAGGATAAGCACCAACAAGGAGAGATGAAACGTGGTTCTTTACAACTAATGGGCCATTCCATTCGCAACTTCTCCTCGGTGTCCACGTTGGGTTGCTCCCACAGCTTCCAAGCCATCTCTGACCAGTTCAGGCTTATTTTGCAACTTGCAAACCAAAAGCTGGTCGTGGAGGACCGACTGGAACAGTGGAAGCACGGTGAGTCGTTTGATCGCAGGTTCAACGACTCGGATTTAGGTCTTGTTCGAATTATAGGCATTTTACAGGAATTTCGCAGGAACTTTAACGGAAGAAAAATTTTATGATTCGTCTATGGACAGTAGAAATTAGATATTTGCTATTAATTTATTGAGGATATTCTTAATACTCCACTATCAGAGAAAATATAAATAAATACCAGTTAATTTGATCCGTTGGATCGAAAAGAATGGATAATCTATATTAAATTTAATATATCATAAAAAAACTCTTAGAGAAACATCTTTAATTCCTTTTAAAATGAGAAAAAAAATTACTCTTAGAGAAACATCTTTAATTCCTTTTAAAATTAGAAAAAAAATTACAAGTTCCAAATAGATCCTTAACCCGAGAGAGAATAAGAGGGGATTCTGTCGTGCTCAATCTCACCATTGAAGGCATGATGCTAATGTGCCCCTTTGCAAGGCAGGTCTGGACGAAGGTTCTTCGCCTTATACAAGCAAACCTAAATGCACCACAGCCTTTCTTGACTCATCCGGGGAATTCAACTTGGTGGAGAAACTCTCGTCTCGCGGTGGACACGGCCAACCAAAAGGAGTTTGACGGATTGGTTATTTACGGCATGTGGAACTTGTGGAAGGAAAGGAACTATAGGATCTTCCAAAACAAATATAGCACTGTGCAGCAAGTGGCTCACGCAATCAGCACTGACGTCCGAAATCGATCGGCGGCTCTTGAGATGCTTTGATTTCTAGTCTACTGTTTTTCCGTCGCTAAGCTCCAATTTGTCGTAGACCAACGTTGTAATTTTCCTATGACGGTGTTTTCTTTTGCCGGCGGTGCGCTCCCCCACTTTGTCGTCCCCCCCTTTCTTTGTAAACTCTATATTTATCTTCTCCTTTAATGCATTTGACAGAGCTCCTGCCTATTCCTTCAAAAAAACCATTGAAGGCATGATTCAACATCATGCACTTATGTGCAACCATTTATCATATCTTTACTATTAAGCAGCAGTTGGTGGCGGTGGTGCGTTTTTCTCCAGGCCCCACTCTCCAGCCCCCAACCCTCTCTCACTCCACAGCGATCCTTCCTCCTGCATCAGCGATCCTCGCTCGGCCTTCCTCCCCGCGTCTCCAATCAGGCCCCCGCGATATCCTCTCCCGCAATCTTCTCCCCCGCGCCCGCAGTATCCTCTCCCGCAATCTTCTCCCGATCTTTCTCCCCGCGTCCCCAATCCTGCCTCTGCTCTGCCCAAGTTCCCAAATTTCCCATTCGCTTTCGATACTTGCCTTGCTTCCAAATCACAAGAAAGGAAACAAGAAAAAGGTGTGCCTTTTGGTGTCAATGAAGGCCGTCTCTTTGTTCTTGGTTTCGGCGGCGTGCGATTTTGTGCGAGATTTCTTGGCCAGCGGAAGCGTTTCTTGGTGGCTGGTCGGGATGAACAACCACGCCGCTAGGTTGAGCTCCGGCGGATCCGGCGACGGGGGCGCGCCCAGGAGGACCTGGCGGAGGAGGAGGCATCCGTCCCCTCATCCATCAGCGCCAACCCGAACACAAGCGCCGTATCGCCTCCCGATGACCTCAAGGTCCTCACCCACGTCCTCTCCGCCGACTCCATCCGCTTCTCCATCTACCTCCGAGCCATCCTGCCGCCCGCCGCCACCGCTTTCGTCGTCGACTCCCATCGCCCCGTCCACCTCCACAACCTCGCCACCGCCAACGACCGCGTCGTCGTACTCATCACCACCGACGATGAGCACACTGCCGATCTATCCTACGAATTCGACGTATCCTCCCTCGCCGACGCCTCCGACCTCACCGCCGTGGGGGACGCCCACGACCACCTCCGCGTTGCCGAGGAGGACGAGGATTCCGATGCTTCGGACTCCGATTCGGACGACGAGGGCGGTAGGAGGAAGCGGCGGCGGCTCTCCGATGACGCCGAGGAGGACGGCGACCCGGTAAGGCTGTTCGGGAAGCTGCGGAGGGAGTACTACCGCCTCGGCACCTTCCACGGGAAGCCGTCGGGGTGCCTCATGTACGAGCTCGCTCACGCGATGCGCAAGAACACCAACGATCTCCTCTGGCTCGCCTGCGTCTCCCTCACCGACCAGTTCGTCCACGAGCGCATCACCAACGAGCGCTACCAGGCCGCCGTCATGGAGCTCGAGCAGCACATCAACGGATCCGGCAATCTTGGCCCCTCCGGTGTTGGGTCGGTGGTCACGCTCAAGGACGGGACCAAGATCCGCTGGCTCGTCGGCTCCTAAGACTGGAAGCGGCAAATCCACGCAGATCCCTCAGGTACGAGCTCCAGCCATTTTGCCTCCAAGCGATTCGTGTGTGCCTACATCAGTGGGGAATTCCACCAAACACCTTGCGTGCACGGTCGGCCTGTGCTCTGGACTTTTGACTGGATGAGAGCACGGGTTTTGGCTTAATTATCATTCCTTTTTGCATTTGATTACACCCACTTTGCACTTAATCTCCCGCTCATTCTTTTGGGGTCCAAAGCGGATTCGTCACTGGCAAACACATGATATTGCTCCCCGATTAAAATTCTTCTTGTTCTCAAGCTACTGCTGTGGCAAATAATTTATACGGCTTCTGTTTTGGCATTCTTCACGTTTATGGCTGCAAATATCCTCTAATTGTTCGACTACTTGGTTGTTAGTTGTTACTATCTGGCAATGGTCGTAGTAATGTGTGTTCATTTTAAAGAGAACACATATGCTGCAAACTCAATGGTAGGCACAGCAATTCGTTTTGTTTCTGACTGCTAAATCAACACTAAAGATTCATGAAAGAAATTCAGGAAATAGTCTATGGAGTGTTGTGAAACCTGTAAAATTCCCTGTTGGAACTCACTTTTCCAAAAAATAGAAACAATGCAAAATAGATTTTCACTGTAAACTATACCTTTTCCTTCTATTTCCCTTTAATTTGTAGTTTGTCAAGAAACTTCTCCTTTTTCGCGTATCCTAACACGAATTCAATTTGAACTTCAAATTCGGTATGAAGATAGAATGAGTTGAGTAATGCGTCATTATCTTACTGGCGAATTCCAACTTGTATTTTGAATTAGTACCTTAAGGAAGCTGGTTGGGCTGAAGGTGGTCGACTTATAGGTTGCAACCTAGCCAAAACGATTGGCTGTGCAGGTATGAAGTGCCTTTAATATTCATTCAGATATTATATGATGCCCACAACTATGCTCCTTTCACATGTTCCTTATTGGAAATATCTACATCTGTATTACACTTAGAAGACTTACTCCAATACTTCAGATAAACATGCCTGCCGAGTGGAAAAATTCATAGTAGGAATCAGGTTGCGCATTTTAAAATTTTCTGAGCCAAATCACTACCATAATTGCTGTACCGTTTTGTTGGTATGGTTCTCACATACCGTTTTGGAGGCCGGGGTGCTCATCACCTTCCTCTCGCTGCCACAGAGCGGGAACGACCTTAACCACATCCGATTCAGGTGAGGTCTTGCACGCACCTGTGACGAATGTTTGCATCTTGGTAGAACAGTGTGGTTCTTCGTCACAAAAAAGAACACAGGTTTGAGTTATTTTGGTTCAGATTTTTACGTACACTCCATACCAACAGCAAAATCCTTAGTTCATTTTACAGCAACTTCAACAAGTTTTTGTTTTGTTTCTTTTGTTCATTTCTGACTTGCTTAAGCTTCATGCCTGGAATATTTCCATAGAAGAATTGTCATGCGACTGCACAAATAGAGGACAGAGATGGACAAGAAAGTTATAATTGAAAAATATTTCACTGATGCTCAAAATTTTGAACTTCTGAAAAAAAATGTAGAACTTGTTCCTATACAGATTTTAGGTTGATTTTTGGTAATTTTATTTTGTTCCTATACAGCTGTGCCCATATTTGTCAAGCTCCCCCAGCGAGGATGTCTGCCAACAGGCTTGGTATCAATTTACATTTTTTCTCTGAGACTTATGCTGCATGATATTTAGGTTATATTTTTCTTATTTGCTCTGCAAGCTGTATGGGCCCTAGGGAATATCTCTATTGCCTCTCCAAAATGTCGTGGCCTGGTGCTTAGGATTCGTGGGTTATTCCCGTTATTGCAGCAGCTCAATGAGCATACCAAGCCATCGATGCTCGGGAACGCCACATCGACACACGCCAACTTCTGCTGTAGGAAAACACAGCCGAATTCGAACTTCGAGCAGGTTATATTCTGGGCTGCTATCTTGTTTGTTATATGACTATAAATATTCCACACTTGGACGATTTGGTTGATTTATGCATGTTTAAGCAAGTCAGACCACCGCTCTAAACTTCTTTTGGTCGCTCGTGCCCTGCCGCGTGACGCCCTTACACGGCGTGGCGCCGTGCATAGGTGGGGGCGGAGGCAGGCCTCGGGCTACTTGAGCCTAAGCCTGAGGCACGATATGATAAGTTCATGCAAAAGTATGTTAAAAGATCAGTAAAATTCATGAACAGCGAATTAGTTCTCTTGATATGTGAGATTGTTGTTTCCTATAAGAACTTCTCTAGACCATAAATCAAGTTCTGCAAAAGATATGATTTTTTCAGTAAAGAGCCATTGTCTCATGTATAATATAGAAAATGTGGTGTGGTTACCTTAAAGCGTACCACTTTCCGTATTGCCAGAATTAGTCCTGGCATGAGGGATTGAACATTTGTAACATCATGTCTTAAGGTGTAAATCTGTAAATGTTGGTAACGTGGTCAGTTTAGCCATGTTCCAATCAAGCGTATTATTAGATCTTAGTACCTCTCCGGGTCCTGAGAAGTTGATTGATGTGCTGGAAGCAAGGCCTGGAAGAACCATACTGTGCACACGCACTCCATCTTCTCCAAGTATCTGACCTCTTGCCTTTTCCAAAAGACTAATCCGATTAGAACGGAGTGAACAGAATGGAAGGGATTGTTTTGCTCTTACTATACAATGATAGAATCGCAAAATCTTTTCCTCACACTTACCATGTTTTTCGCAAGTCTGAGCCATGTTTTTCGTAATGTTTCTGTGCGCTGCAAATTTAGCATTCTGACTTTAGCTTTTGCCATGGGCTAAACCTTTGTGAGCTATTCTGTTATGAATGAAACCTATTTGTTTAAGGCACTCTTAAGCCTGTTGATTTTCTTTTCATAAGCAGAAGTTAACATCAAAATACCTTAGTACCATACTATTTTTTGTTGAGTACTGGGACCATTTGTCTCAAATCACATTTTGATTTGCAGGTGAAGACTATATATGTGAAGAACCTACCAGAGAATGCTTCTAAAGAGAAGATTAAGGAACTGTTTGAAAGACATGGAGAAGTCACAAAAATAGTTTTACCACCTGCTAAGGCTGGGCATAAGAGGGATTTTGGGTTTGTTCACTTCACTGAAAGATCAAGTGCACTGAAGGCAGTTAAAGGAAGTGAAGAATATGAAATTGAGGGTAATTTTTTCCCCTTGTCACCATTTTCTAATGAAATTTAATGTTGCATTGGTAATGTTTATTTAGGTAATTGTCATGTGGAAATCAGATGTGAATTACTGTTGTGATTGGGGCCTTTCAGTCAGAAGTACTATGTTGTTATAAAATAACTGTACATGAGAAATAGTGACTTTGTTTTGGGTCTTGTTGGCATGGACTTCTAGGTGCTCTACCAAATCCAATAATTAATTATTCATGAGAATTTTATTATATTGCTAGCAATACAGTTTTATTCAAATAAGAACTAGGCATGCCCCTGGTGCAAACATATGTCAGTGTCACAAGATCTGCACCAAGAATTATACATACCTTCCGTATTAAAATTCAAGCTGTATTTGTCAATTATCCAATAATTTTATCATTGATAAGTGTATATGTTTGGCAGTATTTGGTCTGGAGTGAATTTAGGCTGCATATGTTTTCGCATAACCTGATGAATTTGGTAGTTTCTACAGAGCTGACATGAAGGTGTGGTTCGTGCAATCAGGTAGCTTGATGTTCCATTTCTTTATGGAAAAGATATTTGCATTTAGGATTAACGAAGTTTCTGCATGTTTTCAGTTGATGGCGGTTCAGTATGTTCTGGGAGTTGGTTTGGTGATCATGTCATTCCTGTGCCAGTAATCATCATTTGTCTTTTTTTATACTGAATGACTTTTTTTGTAGTGACTGATAAACAAAATGAAGACGTTAAGATCTGACAAGTGTTTGGGTGTGAGGATTGCATTTGGCAAGGGAGTGTGGTTGGAAACTATAGATACATCTATACATTCAAGATCATATAGCCAATGCCCAAGGTACTATTAATAGGTGGATCCGACACGCTTTGGCACGATGGTTGCAGTCAACATCGTGAAAGCCCAGCTAGCTCAGGAGCCTTGCAAGATAAGAAAATGGAATTGCTTTCCTTTTAAAATAGAATTGTAACTGCTGATATTCGAAGCATTGTTTAGTGAGCTTCTTCAATGGTCTTAACTGTGATTACTTGTCTTCTCAGTTTTTTTATGTTCTCATGTAGCTTATATTAGATATGCAGACAAATACCTCAAAAGGCAAAGTCCAGTTACTCATCGTTGTCGGATATCAGGAGATGCTGTGGAAATAGACAACAACGTTTCATAAATGTGCTGGTAATTTTATATATTCCACTTTTGTATGATTCCAAACAACAAACTGCAAATTGGTTCCTACCATAGGTAGTGGGAGATGCTTTTGGTAGGAATCTTGTCCAGATCATGTGAGATCAACAGAGCGGCTGGCATGTTCATGAGAGATGAGATTACTGAGAAAAAGGATAATTAGTCCAAGCAAGAGTTTCATCTTACATCTTAATTATTTACTTGAAATGTTTCCATAGTTGAATTATTGTAATAATGAGAGTGTTTGTTGGTTTTGGATTCCCTGTATGTTGAGACCAGAATTAATGACAAATTGAGCACCTGAATATTATGATGTGATTCTGTGATGAGTTGTTCAATGACATAATGTAAAAACTTTTTTAATTGTGAAAAATAGATGTTTGATCTTGTAGCATAATTTTCTTTTATTACTTGACCTTTATATTTCGTTACTAATTTTGTTTTTCGTAGCAACGCACGGGCACTGAACTAGTACTACCTAAATTAAAGATGGGGGATTTCATATTAGCCGCCACGTCATCTCTTTTTACAAAAAGAGCCCTTTGAAAATTCTAAAATTGTGTTTAGGACTCTCCAAAAAATTCAAAATTGTGTTCGAATCTCCCACGGGCCACGGCTCTTTCGCAAAAGACTCTTTCAAAAATTCTAAAAATGCATTTAAATCCTTCTGTCGGCTGTTTTGCCAAAAAAAAAAAGAACTCGTGGTTCCGCGAGTTCGAGTCAAGCTCCTTCTTAAGCCTTTTTGCAAAAAAAACCCTGTGATTTAAGAGAATTGTATCTAGATTCGAATCATGTCCTCTTGCAAAAAAAAAACCCTGCTTACAAAAAAATTACATCCAGCTTCAGATCTAAATTTGTTCAGCGCGGTGTGTACGTCGCGTGGATCTATCTAATTCATATTTAAGACGTGAAGAACCGTAGGGGTGTGGTTGATCCTTCAAGAGCGGACCCGAAAATTTTAATCATTCACTTTGGTTGTTTTAGTGCTCCACTAATATCAGGCTGAATTTTCGCTTTGACGTGATTGCCAGGGAGACCAGACTAAATTGCACCCACTTAGAGTCTACTGTGTTAACATATGACCAACAACAATAACCTACTACAGGCTACATCCTTGTAAAATTCTCATCTCATTATAAATAGTTGTCGTTTTAAACATCGAGCGGTCTTCAAAATACAGTTTTGATCACTAATTTCTATTATAATATATTTATAAAATCCAATAAAATTGTAGTATTACGAAAATAATGTTCAATTTAAATATGATTTTTATGTATCTAATTTAAATATTTTTAACAAATATTAAAAATAGACTTTTATTCAGGACTGAAGTGAGTTGACGGCGTATTCACGTGAAGCCAAGCCATATGAAGCCAAAGTGGAAGAAACGGAAAACAAATTGAGCCACAGAATCACGGTACCAACTACCAACCAATACGGAAAAAGACCGTAGAAAAGTGAGAGAAAAAAACAGTAAAACGGTAACTGAGGTAAAAAGAGAGAGAGAGAGAGAGAAAAAAAAAAGGGGCACGTCGGGCAGACGACGACGGCGACGTGTTGTGGCGGCTGGTCCCAAGCTCGAGCGCAGGCACCGCACCGATACCGATGCTCCTCCCACCCATCCACCTAATGCCCTCCCTTCCTATCCATCCCCTTCACCAATTCATTCACTCCAACGCTCTCGGCGACCCGGCCCCTCCCCGGCGATGTCGTCGTCGTCGCCGCCGCCGCCGCACGCCGACGACGGGGCGGGGGAGGAGGGGGCCACCGGAAGCGACGGCAACAGCGGCGGCGGCAAGACGTTCAGCTACGGGGAGGCGGAGTACTGGGACGCGCGCTACGTGGAGGAGGGCGGCGCGCCGTACGACTGGTACCAGCGCTACGCAGCCCTCCGCCCCTTCGTCCGCCGCTTCGCGCCGCCGGCATCGCGCCTCCTCATGATCGGCTGCGGCTCGGCACGTACGCTCTGCCACAAAAGTCCCCCTCCTCCCTTTCTCCTGCTCTTCTATCGATTGCGATTGTTCTTTCTGGGCAGTAGATTGGTTTCCTTCTACCACAACTGTCCATGACAACCTTAGGACCTTTCGGGCTAATGGCTTTTGCACAAAGATTTTAAAGATTAAAGCTTTTCCTCCAAGTATAGTAGCTAGCGTTGTTTTGCTGCTGCTTGTGCGCGTGCTTGCGCAGCTATATCTTTTTCCGAAAGTAGAAAGCTTCTTTCTTTTTCTTCTTCTTTTTTGAGAATTTCTTTTTTATTCAAATACGTGCGTGATAGTATGCAAATTGTGACATGAAATTCAGATAATGCCATTCTCTCATTCCACGTGTTGGCATAAGTGGCTGCCCTTAATCTGATATTTATACTCTGAATGAGAGCTTGGTACTGTGAGCTTCTGTGTGTGTGTGTGTTGGTACAATTAGGCCATGTGTGAAATGACAAGGTCTTGCTTTTGATGCCATACAATAGCAGTCATTGTGATGCCCTGATCGGGGCAGGGGTAGTGTTCCACTCACGGACCACGGAGGCGCACACGCCTGTAACCTGCACAGTGTTGTTACTGCTGTATGATTTTTTCGACCAGCTTTGATCCTTCGAGTTCTGCAGTAACTTGAAGTTACTCTTGGCTCAGTGTTGTGGTGCAAATGAGATGCATTGCATGACATGGCATCTCGGCATGTTAGAGGTACCTATGTTTTAATTTGATTTTCATAGGTTTTACAAACGTCCTGTGCCTATTATGTTCAATTGGTTGTTTTCTTAGTACAGTGCTTGCGTGTGTGTCGGGGTTGGGGTGCTGCAGCGGGGTTGTGTGGTTCAAGAGGGAGTTTAGGTTCTACTTCTGAAGCTAAGCTCCAGAATATCAATGATTGCTTCGTTTCCTCTAGTTACACTCCCGTCTCCCTGTGCTAATTCAAAAGTTCTTTCACTGCTCTGTTGTTTGTAGTTATGTCAGAGGATATGGTCGATGATGGCTACGTGGAGATAATGAACATTGACATTTCATCGGTTGTAATTGAGATGATGAGAAAGAAATACTTCAATGTTCCACAGCTGCAATGTATCCTTAAACGCCCCCCCCCTCCCTCTCTTTTGAAAATATTGATCTCCTTATGACTTGTAGACATGCAAATGGATGTTAGGGATATGGGTATATTCTCTGATGAATCGTTTGATTGTGCCATTGATAAAGGTATGAATTTCTACAATGGTGTTCTAACAAGTATTGACACATATGTGTAATACAGCTTTTTTTTGTGTGCATTTCTTTTAGGTACTTTGGACTCTTTGATGGTAAGTAGGTAACATTTGTCATTGTGTCTTATCCTTATTTTGGTACTTCATCAACATTGCGGTCTTGCTACTTCCATAGTGTGGTGTGGATGCTCCTCTCAGTGCAGCTCAGATGGTTCTGGAAGTGGACAGGTTTGTAATATCTTGCCCTCCCATTGAAGTATCAATCACGGTCTCGTCTGCACCAAGACATCTCATAAATTTAAATATTCCTGCAGACTAATCAGTGGCACCTTTTGATTGTAGGCTTCTTAAACCAGGAGGAGTCTTTATGTTGGTAGGCACTTTGAACAAGCTTCTTCTTCTGAGTGCAATTTTGAATCTGTTAATCCCTGACATTGATTATAATGATCAAATTTTATGTCTGAACTACTAGATAACTTATGGTGATCCATCAGTGCGAGTTCCTCATTTGAACCAACCAGGATGCAATTGGAAAATTGTACTATACATTCTGCGTACGTATAAATATTATGTTATTTTGATCTCTCTCTCTCTCTCTCTCTCTCTCTCTTTTGCATGGCAGCCATGTTATCTGACAATAAGTTTAGTCCACCTTGGCAACTTTCCCTGCTTAGCACTAGTTATGAATTTTCTGTATGAATACTACTCTAATAAAAACAGTACTTCTATTTGCTTGCTCACGAATATTGGTTGCTCCACCTCTTGCGTAAATAATGAAGTCAAGGTATAACCTTTGTAATTGTTCTCATTGAATTCATATAGTATTGTAATTTGTAAGGATTCTACATGGAAAAGATCAACGCAGAAATTTCAAGTTTTTTAATTTGTCTGCGAAGATGCTTTAGACCCAAGTAGCGGATTGAGTATAGTCTTACATCTACCGTGCACCTCTATTTCCCATGTATATTTCTTTTGCTTGTCCATTGAGGCTTCTCCAAGAATGACATCTTTTCTCTGCTCACAAATCTGGTCCTCTTAGGCAGAATACAAAGTGTGGAGTCACTCTTCCGTAGTTGAGTAAGCGACCCAGGATTTTGGTTTCAGGCTTCAGTAACTGAGGCAAAATAGAAAAAGAGATGCCCTATTTCTCTTATACTGCCCCAATATGAGAATCTTTTTTCCAAACTGCACTGGTTGCATTGACAGCCTTGTTTTCTAGACTGCATGTTGACTTACCCAGCAACTTTTATTGTTCATCATAAAGTTAATTACACATGATTTCTTTTATCCGATGTGAGTTTTTTGTATTGTAGCACTTAATACGAAGGACTTGGTGACTAAAAAACTCTGGAAATCATCTCAAAAGATAAAAGATTTCTTGGTTCTGACTACTCCAAGCAGTGACAAAAAGATAGGATAGAAAATAATATGTGGAAATGAAAGCAGAAATTTGTCACAAATTCTGGTTAATTGAATTTTATTTTGCTGTACTTTTATGTGGACTTTATTATCAGCATTTTAATGTATTGCAGCAAGACCTGGGTTCAAGGGAAAGACAAGAAGGTCTATCTTGGATCCTATTCCACTGACAGAGAGGGGTAGACTGCCTGATGGCTTTGTTCCAGAGGATCCTGATTCTCATTATATCTATGTCTGCAAAAAGGTGCAAGGATTAACAGGGACAAGTTCAACAACAATAAACCATGTAGAGACACAAGACACAGAGTGAACTTTAGGCTGATTCAACTCACTTCATTTGTGCATTGTTGTGATTTGTACAAGATCAGACGACGTAGTGTTGCCACCATTATGCCCATCCAAAGATAGAAAGTCTGCCTTTGCATGTATGTATATTTTTAAACTGACCTTGTAAGAATCAGCGAATCATTGTATTGTGCTACCACCTACCACTGGTTTTTGTGTTGTGTGGGAAGGCACAACAGGATCATTCAAGGGAGAAAATTTCTCCTTGGAGCCTTTGTTTTCATCCGCTGTGCAACGCGAAAGCAATTTGCCTTTTTCAGAGAATGTATTTTGTGTGTGGAAGTAAAATACTGTCAGCTTTTTGAAGGAGTGTGTTCATACAGACCGTTCTGAATCTCTAGCAGATATCATATTTATTGTTTATGCTAGAATTATTGTCGCTGATGCCTGATTGAGATTTCTGAGACTTAAGTCATCTTGCGAGTGGCAATGCTTTAATGCTCCTTAACACATGAAAGCCAATGTTACAGTACCCCCTGTTTTGGTACCAGCATATAAATTCTGTATATTTCGTTGTCCTGATTGATTTGTGTGACACATGAAAGCACCAGTTTCGCAGCATAGGTTTTTGGCAATTAATCTTCAGACTGATACATTTTATCGTACAGCTTTCTTTCTATATAAATCGTTTGCATACTTGCATGATCAGCAAGGTGAATGGGTTTCTATATCTAACTTGATTTTGCTTATTTCTTGTACTGAATGAAATGGGCACAGCAGTGGCAGTGATACAACTTGTGGTGGTGATGCTGTACTATTTATATTGTAAAAAAGTATTTTTTTTTCTGCTAAAGCTGTTCACATGTTTTGCAAAAAGGGAGCTTTTTGCCTGCGACGAAATACTGGACAAGCACAAGCGCTCGATGCGGCTGATAGCTGGGGACCTCATGGCCTGCTCCTCTCACGGTTACGAGACTGAGGTTGCCCTTGTACTGAACAACGTATCCACCCACCTCTCCAGCACCCTGAGTTCAGAAGATTGAACATATCATTATAATTGTCAAACCCCAGCAAAAACTAGTACCTCAAAAGTTCGAATTCTTCGAGATTATTATCCAAGTAGAATTAGGAGTGTTGCATCTATGTTAGCTACAGATTTTGGTGCTGTTGTGTTTGTTTGTTGTTGTTGCAATATACAGGTGAGAGCAGGATAGAGTTGAATGTAAGCACCTGAGTGCTGCTAAACCATGGTCTCCATTTATTAGCAACTGGAAGCTGGAGCTGGTTGACAGAGTATCTAGTAGAAGTGACCGGCACTCTCCCATCAACATCTCCACTGCAAAGATCAGTGACACTGTATTGATTAATTTTCATGTATACCATAAATCAGTTCAGATCCATTCTTTATTGTTGGATCAGAGTGTAATTGTCAGAAAAGGTTATATCATACACACCTGTACACCCAAACTCTGATGTTGTTTTTCAGGAGCTCCTGGATAATAGGTAAGACTGTCGAGCTGCTGTCGGTCCAGCGTCTCAAGACCTCACTGAAAATGGATTAATCTTTCTGTAAATCATGGTGTAAATCATGCCATGGTTCGAAGAAAATACACGTGATTTTATCTAGTTTTATCGATGTGTTCTAGATGAATGTGATTGCACATGGGCAATCAAATCTTGCAGCATGGGCGACAAGCAAGTTGATCAATACAGACGACTTCGGCTACGACTCACCCAACGTGAGAAAGCTAAAAGCCAAAAGTTGCCTTGGGCAACTTCGGTGGCTTTTGTGGGTTGAAAATAGGCATTGCCACTGAAGTTTAAAGTATTTAAACACCTATATCATTATATAAAAGGAAAGTAATCCTCAGGTCCACCCTCTTGTCTTCCTCCTCTTACGACTCCTCTCTCCCGAGTTCTCATCGAGCTAGGGTTTCGCTACCGTCACTCTTTCGAGCCATTGCTAGCAGTCGACAGCTGGAGTCAACGTCGAACCCCCACTGTCTCCCTCCGACTAGACGCCATTGTCCCCCTTCAGCTCGCCGCCATCCTTGGAGGTCCAGATCTCGCCTCTCCTGACCCCCCTCATTTGGTCCAATTACCATTTGCCTCTTCTCCACTCCCGACAACACCCCCACCTCCCTCCGCTGACGCCACCTCCTTCACCTGCTCCTGCTGGTGAGGGCCACCACCTCCTCCCTCGGCATTGCCACCCTGGTTTTATACGCCTCCTTCACCCCCTCCTGTCAGTGTTGGCCTCCGCCCCCTCCTATCGATGTGTCCCTCTAGCCAGCTTCGCATCCACAAGCACCACCATGACGAAGTCGTCCCAAAGCGCTGCCCCGACATCCATCTCCTCCCTCGGTGCTACCCCCCGCCTCGGTCTTTGCTGACTCTGCCTCGTTTTTGCCCTAGTCTCTACCACGTTTGGCTCATCACCCTAGTCTCCACCGACACCTCTAGCAATCCTCTCTCTATCATCTCCGTCGACACCGCACCTCTGCCCATGCCATTGATCTTCACTTCCTCCTCCTTGTTCTCTGCCTTGGTTCTCCATCCGATATCTCCTACTTGCCGGTCTCCACCAGCTCCTCGAAGTCTCCACCATCTCCTCCGGGCCACTCTCCCGCAGATCTGGTAGCACCATGCCGCCACACTCCATCTCCGTCACCTACCTCCGACTACCGCCACCTGACGCCTTCCCTTCTCCCTTGGCTTCGATTGGACACATATCTGGGTCCAGAGGCATTCTGGTGATGGCGGTGGCCACAGATCTAGTTTTTTATTTCCTTTTTTCATGAAGACCATTTTGTTCGCAGATGGAAACAAGTTGCATCAATTTAGTATGCTTGATATAATTAAGCCCAAGTGAAATTTAAAAATCTCAAATTTGTATGTGAACTTGAAAAAGTCTTCAGTCCACATCAAACAAACCATCATTTGACTTAGGAGTATTTTAGTTGTTTTTTTTCAACTTAGAATAGCTAATCATCCTATCTAAAAGTTAGCCTACCAAACACCAAACCTCTTTAGCTCAATCATTCAACTATGCGACCCAACTAAAATATACTTTTCAGAAAAGATACAACTATACCAAACAGAGCCATAGATTTCGGAGATGAAAAATAACTCCGAGTAAATCCACGCACAGTACGTAAGATTTGGAGTATAATAGTATAAAATTAAGCAGCCAAGGAACACGGGGGTAAATGCAATTAATTCGTCGTGTGCATCGGATCATGCCATGGAGAAAAACTATGCAGATGGTGCTTATCAGATTTTGATATGGATCATAGAGTCAAAACTAAACTAGCACCATGCATTCCTTGCCTTCTCATTTTGTACTCGAAACATGTGGAGAGCAGATCTCCAGGAATCTGGACCACGATACGACAACTCATCGAAAAAAAAGTTTGCTTATGCATCATGTGAGAAAGGCAGTTGCTAGTTGATACAACTTTGAGCAACCACCAACCTTTGGTGCTGATTACTTTCTTGTGCTACACCTACCGTTCAGGAAGACGTATAATACCACATTATCATATTGTTGCAGACAAAAGTCTAGGACGAATGGAATAAGTAGTGGTAGAGGAACACTAATTTTTGTGCACGTATGGCACAGACCTAGTTCTATTCTCAATGTCATATATAATTCAGTGCAAGCCTAAGTGCCTAACTAATAACGTGAAATTAATGTGGTATGATTGACGTGAGGGGAGGGGCTTATACAATTATTGGAATGATTGGATCCAGCTTGTGCAGCAAAGCAATCAGGTTAACAGTTCATGGATGATTGATGAAGGACCGAAAATATCTCCCATAATGGACATCATGTCGACGGCACTAATCATGCATAGACCGGCCTGATTGGTATGTATGATCCGTTCGGTGTCAAAACTTTGGTGGTATGCTGTACTGTGATTAAATAATGAGCAACATCGATGCAAAAGCTGTCCGTGGCCTAAGAACTGAAGCTCTGATGATTGTGCCATACTGCTTCGGGCACAAAAGAGCGTCTGTGTATCTCAGTTTCAGCTGATGAGCCACTTTGTGAAAAATGTGCTTCGATTTTTCTAGCTTTTGGGACTACTAATAAGCTAGTGCAATGATACAAGTGAAGTGTTTTATTGAAGATTTGAAGTCCTCGTTGGCCAAACAGGTGTGTGTTTTCCTGCTAATGTATGATTTGATTTGTGTGTATCTATTATACGGTCGGTGTACCTGCACGATGACCAGGGGTAATCAAGCCGGGTGACGTTTGCGTGGAGCGCCCTTTGTACATCTGGGTTGTTGAGGTAGGCCTCCACGTAATAATCCGTGCACGGATCGAAGCTCTCGATCTGGTCACGTCACGTAGGATGCAAGTTAACTTTCCCATTTACGCTTTTTATCAATTAAATCCTGTACTACTAGTATCTCGTCTAGATTAACTGCCACGTACCGATGGGGTGATCGGCGGCGTGACGAGGCCGTCCGACTGGCAGTTTGGCGCGTAGATGTTGTAGATGTCGATGTCCTGGAGGCTGACGGCGGCCTCCTGCAAGGCGTCTTCGCAGAGCTGGTTCGACGCGGCGCCGTCGGTGAAGTTGCAGTTCTTGCTGATGCCGTCGTCCGCCTCGTCGGAGATGAGCGCGTGCGTCCAGAAGAAGTCGTACATGCCCTTGGTGTCTGTCCAGTCGTTGATCACCGCGTTCCCGATCTTAGTAAGTCATACCAGTCGGTCGAACGCACCCCACACGACACGACGAGCAGCACTGATGGTTAGTTCCTTAGACGTTTTGGTCATGTCGCAGCAGCAGTACGTACAGCTAATTAATGTTCGCTCTGAGACGTGCTATGTACGTACGCACGTACCATGATGCCTTTGAGGTTGATGTGGGAGGATGGCTTGCCGCTGCCGGCGTGGTGGAGGATGTACTGGGCGAGCTGCGGCACGTAGTGGCCGGCGTAGCTCTCGCCGGCGATGTAGAAGTCGCGGCCCTTGTACTCGGGGAACCGCTCCATCCAGTTCACCAGGAACCAGTACGCGTCCTCCGCCGTCCGGTTGTCCCCGCTCTGGCTGTAGTCCGCCGTCGTGTTCGAGTACGAGAACCCCACCCCAGCCGGGCTCTCCAAGAACAGCACGTTTGTCACTGCACGTCATCACGGGCAATCACAAGGAGTTTCACACATGCGTGGTACGCGCGGGCGCGTGCGGACCGTAGCGAGCGTACCGTTGTTCCAGGAGTAAGGGTTGCGGTAGAGCGTCTTGCCGTCGCTCTTGACTCGGAACGGGCCGAGCTCCTCCATGGCGCCGTACCCCAGCGACGAGCACCCGGGCCCTGTAAGTAAACGCACGGTGACACGCGCGGGCACAAGTGAAAACCAGGCCGTCACACACGGTCGCACTTACCTCCGTTGAGCCAGAGGAGGAGGGACTTGGACGCCGGGCCGTTGCCGACGGCCTCGGCGAGGTAGTAGAACAGCGCGCGCCCGGCCGTCGCGTCAACCGTCACGTACCCCGCGTACTGCGCGAAGTCTACGCCGTCCGGCTGGCCGGGCAGCGTCCCCACGCGGTCGGACTCCTTGCTCCCGACCGCCGCCCCCGCATGCCCCCTCTCAACCGGCGCAGGCGCAGGCGCGGGCGCGGACGCGCTATCCGTCGTCAACACGGCCAGCGACTCGGCTGCCCACGACTGGCGCGCGGACGGCGACCCGCGCAGCCGGTCGAGGTAGTCGCCCTGCCGCGTCCGCGCCTTCGCCGCGGCCGTGCCGAAGGCGAGCGCGAGGCATTGTACTACCAGCAATAACAGTACGGTGCTGGTGGTGGTCGTGCTCCTCATGGTGCGCCCAGCGCTCGTGTCGGCACTGTTCTGTTCGGAGTTATGGGACGGGGCGAGCACACTTGGTGGGTGCCCGTGTCAGATACTTATAGGGCGGGAACGGGGTTCCTAAATTCGATGCGGGACAAATGACAGGCAGGATTGGGTGGCAGAATTCCCATTCAAAGAAGACTGATCATGCGCCCACTAGATCTAGACATATATGACTGTAACCTACCTCATCATGCCCAATAAGGACATACACTTATGTTATTGTCCATATATTTACTGTTTAGAATTGATACCAGAAGTATGTACAATATGTAAGAGAGAGAAATATCGTATCCTCTATACATAGTCTTTTAATGCCTCCCACTCCATCTAGTTATCCTTTAACATCATCCCTATCGTCATATTAGCCTCCCTACCTACACCCAATTCAACGCTCCCCACTCCAATCCAATCTGATGGCTCATTGGCCAGTCCTCATGCCCTCTCTTATAGGATATCCTCCTCTCTCCCCCTCCCCATCTCCAAGCATGGTTACAGTGAGATCCAACCAAGTTATTGCATGAGTGGTCAATTCATTCTAGAGAGAGGTCTTCCGTCATGGTCAAAGCTAATAGGAGTTCTCCCATTTTCGAGAGTGGCCGGAGCTCATTAGATTTATAACTACCATGGTGGGGAGCACACCAATCTGTAGGAGATTAGATGCATATGACGAGTGGAAGACACTGCCAGCACCACGCTCCTTCTCCTCTAAACTTGGCTCTTCAGCAACGCCCGAATGCCCAATCCCTACCTCCTCGGGTGTGCTTGTTGTACGCATTTTCTTGATTTGTTGTATTAGGTGTTTCATTTTGTTACAATACATCTTCTAAAATGTTGCAACAAAGAGGAATTTTGATGTAGCTCCACACTTCACAGCCAATACAAAAGTCACCAGATCTGCTTGCTCTCTCTGCCCATGCTGCTGCTTCTTTGCCTCCTGCCAGTGAACACAATGTTGTAAATATTGCGGCATTAGCAATTTTAGCATGATAATTATTCCAAACAAGATAAATAAGCATGAATTATCATTGTTATCTAGCATAAATACTGAACCAAGATATTTACTAATATCAAAGCATACAAGCTCATGAACAAGTATTTGCGTAATTGCATAACAATGATAAAAATAGGCAACATCACAACTAGCAATAATGCTCTAGTTGTTTTGATTTATATTGTTCTCATATGACGGGTTGCCTTAAAGGTCGTCCTCGTCACTAGGAACAAGATCACAGACCTATTTGTAACAATCTTACCTTAGCGAAGATGAAACAATTTTTCAACACTTGACGGATACAAGTAATTAATCAATTGAGAACTATCTACTAATATATCTAAATGAATCAGGAATGCAAACAATGATGCTGACAGGTTAAAGGAAATGAAACTAGTCGACAGAATAGAGACAAAGCAAGCTTATTCAGATATAACAGAAAGCATATGGAGAGCTGTCGACGATTCGGGACAGGGTCCCCCGCCGAGCTTACTTGTTGAATGAGGGATCAACTTGGGGCCCCTTTTCCGCAAGGGTTATACGTCTGAGAGTATGCCGAGCAACGGAATGGGGTATGCGGGACAATCGTAAGGCACGAAGTCGTTTTTATCCGGTTCGGGCCTCTCACGGGAGATAATAACCCTACGTCCAGTGATTGCACTAGTATGTGAAAGTGGGTTACAATGCGCTTGCTCGGGAGGCCCTGAACGATCCTAAGGATTCCCGTCAGCCAGCGATGTGTGTAAGTGTGTGCGTAGTATAGAAGGTCCCACCCTCAATCCATCGTGGGAGGGGGTATTTATAGGGAATTACAGGAGACAAGTCATTTATTACAGGGCGCTCTTCAGAGGGCGTATCAGATCGATGGCGCGCCACCGGTACCACGCGACATGGATGCGATGGCCTTGAGACCAAAGCGGCGCGGACCATGGCGGCGAATCCGGTGTCGCGATCTCTCGAGCAGCTGCGCATTTAATGCCACGTCGTCTTATCGCGGGCCCCATTGTCTTTCTCGGGGCGTGCTTGATGGGGGCGGGGTAGCCACGTGAGCGGGCTATCTGAAGATCGGTTTTGCCTACGCCATCCGGGCAAGAGCATGGTCGATTGGCGCCGGGCCTCGATGGTCGTCTTGGTACAGTATATCCAATCCCCGACAGCTAGCCCCCGAGGCTAAAAGGGGGAAAAGGCCTCGCTGAGGCCTACGCCTTAAGCCTCTAGACTTCTTAAAGAGGGATTGGAGCCCTGCGGTGAAGATCTACCACAGCATCCGAGCGACTTTGCTCGGGAACAGGAAACTTGCGGCGGAAAGCTACCGCAGCGCCCGAGTAACACCGGCTCGGGGAGAAGAGTCTCGCCGCGAAGAACTACTGCGGTGCCCGAGCAACACCGGCTCGGGGAGAAGAGTCTCATGACGAAGAACTCTCTGCGGCGTCCGAAAGCAGCGGCTCGGGAGAAGAGACCCGCAGCGAAGAACTACTGCGGCGTCCGAGCAACGCGGGCTCGGGGAGAAGAGACCCGCAGCGAAGAACTACTGCGGCGTCCGAGCAACACGGGCTCGTGGAGAAGAGACCTGCAGCGAAGAACTACCGCGGCATTCGAGCAACACCGGCTCGGGGAGAAGAGCCTCGCAGCGAAGAACTACTGCGGCGTCCGAGTAACACGGGCTCGGGAAGAAGAGACCGGCAGCGAAGAACTACTGCGGCATCCCAAGCATGAGTCAAATGCTTGAGGAACTGACAGACGAGACATGCTCGAACTGCCGCATCCTGGACATAGACTAGACGCCCAGGGGAACTAACTAGCAGGTCATGAGAGGGCTCATGCCGCTGCATCCTAAGCATGAGTCAAATGCTTGAGGAACTGACAGACGAGACATGCTCGAACTGCCGCATCCTGGACATGGACTAGACACCCAGGGGAACTAACTAGCAGGTCATGAGAGGGCTCATGCCGCTGCATCCCAAGCATGAGTCAAATGCTTGAGGAACTGACAGACGAGACATGCTCGAACTGCCGCATCCCGGACGTGGACTAGACGTCTAGGGGAACTAACTAGCAGGCCATGAGAGGACTCATGCCGCCGCATCCCAAGCATGGGTCAGATGCTTGAGGAACTAGCGCGAAAGAGACCCGCGCCCGAGCGAAGGACGTGCTCGGCGCAGAGCAGGGATAGCCCCCGAGCGAAATACGTGCTCGGGGGAAGAGACTCGAGCCCGAGCGAAGGACATACTCGGCGCGGAATATCGACAGCCCCCGAGCGAAGCGCGTGCTCGGGGAAGAGACTCGCGCCCGAGCGGAGGGCGTGCTCGGCGCGGGATATAGACAACCCCCCGAGCGAAGCGCGTGCTCGGGGGAAGAGACCCGCGCCCGAGCGGAGGGCATGCTCGGCGCGGGATATGGATAGCCCCCGAGCGGAACGCGTGCTCGGGGGAAGAGACTAGCGCCCGAGAGGAGGGCGTGCTCGACGCGGGATATAGACAACCCCGGCGGCGCGTGCTCGAGGAAAGACCGCGCCGGCGGAGGGCATGCTTCGGCGTGGGATATGGATAGCCCCGGCGAGCGCGTGCTTTCGGGAAGAGACTTCGCGCCGGCGGGCGTGCTTTCGGCGCGAGATATGGATAGCCCCGGCGAGCAACGTGCTTTCGAGAAGAAGCTGGCGCCCGGCGAAAAGCGTGCTTTCGGCGCGATATAGACAACCCCGGCGAAGTCGTGCTCGGGAAGAGACTTCGCGCCGGCGGAGGACATACTCGGCGTGGAATATGGATAGCCCCGGCGAAAGCGCGTGCTCGGGAAGAGACTCACGCCGGCGGGCGTGCTTTCGGCGCGAATATCGGCAACCCGGCGAAGCGCGTGCTCGAGAAAGACTTCGCGCCCGGCGGGCGTGCTTTCGGCGCGGATATAGACAACCCCGGCGAAGCGTGCTCGAGAAAGACCCGCGCCGGCGGAGGGCATGCTTCGGCGCGGGATATGGATAGCCCTCGGCGAGCAGCGTGCTCGAGAAGAGACTTCGCGCCGGCGGAGGCATGCTCGGCGCGGGATATGGATAGCCCGGCGAAGCGCGTGCTCGAGAAGAGACCGCGCCCGGCGGAGGCATGCTTCGGCGCGGGATATGGATAGCCCCGGCGAGCAGCGTGCTCGGGAAGAGACTCGCACCGCGCGGAGGGCGTGCTCGGCGTGGGATATAGACAACCCCGGCGAAGTCGTGCTCGGGAAGAGACTTCGCGCTTCGGCGGGCGTGCTTTCGGCGCGGATATAGACAACCCCGGCGAAGTCGTGCTCGAGGAAGAGACTCGCGCCCAAGCGGAGGACATACTCGGCGCGGAATATGGATAGCCCCCCGAGCGAAACGCGTGCTCGGGGGAAGAGACTCGCGCCCGAGCGGAGGGCATGCTCGGCGCGGGATATGGATAGCCCGGCGAAGCGCGTGCTTTCGAGAAGAGACCGCGCGGCGGAGGCATGCTTCGGCGCGGGATATGGATAGCCCCGGCGGAGCGCGTGCTCGAGAAGAGACGCGCCGGCGGGCGTGCTTCGGCGCGATATAGACAACCCCGGCGAAGTCGTGCTCGGGAAAGACTTCGCGCCGGCGGGCGTGCTTCGGCGCGAGATATAGACAACCCCGGCGAAATCGTGCTCGGGAAGAGACTCGCGCCAGCGAGAGACATACTCGGCGCGAATATGGATAGCCCCGAGCGAAACGCGTGCTCGGGGGAAGAGACTCGCGCCCGGCGGGCGTGCTTTCGGCGCGAATATCGGCAACCCGGCGAAGCGTGCTCGAGAAAGACTTCGCGCCCGGCGGGCGTGCTTTCGGCGCGGGATATAGACAACCCCCCGAGCGAAGCGCGTGCTCGGGGGAAGAGACTCGCGCCCGAGCGGAGGGCATGCTCGGCGCGGGATATGGATAGCCCCCCGAGCGGAACGCGTGCTCGGGGGAAGAGACTCGCGCCCGAGCGGAGGGCATGCTCGGCGCGGGATATAGGCAAGGTGTGACCTTCCAGGTCAGTCACACCGGCCACGCCTTCGTCGGTGTAGCATACGTCGCCGTCCTCCACGCCGCTGAAGACGCGGAGGTCTTGATTGTCTTGAGAATTCGGCATCCTCAGGGATTCCTCGCGAAAGGACTCAGTCGATCCCCACGGACGGCGCCAGCTGTTGACGATTCGGGACAGGGTCCCCCGCCGAGCTTACTTGTTGAATGAGGGATCAACTTGGGGCCCCTTTTCCGCAAGGGTTATACGTCTGAGAGTATGCCGAGCAACGGAATGGGGTATGCGGGACAATCGTAAGGCACAGGGGGTCGTTTTTTATCTAGTTCGGACCTCTCACGGGGGAGATAATAACCCTACGTCCAGTGATTGCACTAATATGTGAAAGTGGGTTACAATGCGCTTGCTCGGGAGGCCCTGAACGATCCTAAGGATTCCCGTCAGCCAGCGATGTGTGTAAGTGTGTGCGTAGTACAGAAGGTCCCACCCTCAATCCATCGTGGGAGGGGGTATTTATAGGGAATTACAGGAGACAAGTCATTTATTACGGTAGCGCTCATGTAGAGGGCGTATCTGATCGATGGCGCGCCACCGCCGGTACCACGCGACATGGGTACAGTGAGCGCAGACCAAGGCGGCGCGGACCATGTCGGCGCAGATCCCGGGTGTGTGATCTCTCGAGCCGCTGCGCATTTAATGCCACGTCGCCTTGTCGCGGGCCCCCGAGCTGTCTTGCTCGGGGACGTACTTGATGGGGGACGGGGTAGCCCCGTGAGCCGGGCTATACGAAGATCGGTTTTGCCTGCGCCATCCGGGCAAGAGCATGGTCGATTGGCGTCGGGCCTCGATGGTCGTCTTGGTACAGTATATCCAATCCCCGACAAGAGCCTACAGACAGCAAGCATACATTTCAAGTACTCACAGCAGCAGTTTATTGAGCATGAAAGGTTATAGGACATATATATCAGAACTGACTAGTTACCAATTGAACTACACAAGTAAATGCTAGTTGAAAATTGTTGTCACAAATGGTCTCACTAAAGCCCAATCTTCATCGAACAATAATCTCCCACTTGCAAGGTCCCCAAGCCTAAAAGACTAGCCCCTTTGCAAGACACCAACAGTAAAGCAATCACAGAGAATGTGAATACTTACAAAGCACCAACAGAATGTTAGTGCAAATGGCCAGGCACGTCGATGACGTTGTCCTAGAAAACAATACGCCGCTGCAATGCCGTAGAAGACACCGGCGAGAGTTCCGGAGATACAAAGCCAATATCTCACAGTGAGGCAATTCACAGGAGACACGAGATGAAGCTAGAACTGCACAGATTCTCAGAACCAAAACCCACGGCCAAAGGGATGGAATGCCGAAGCAGTTCACGAAGGAACTGCCCACACAATCAACCAACAATCGAACCAAAAACTAACGACCAAACCAGGAGTCACCAAGTGCCAAATCTGGTCACCAGAATCACCAGATGATCACTAGTCCTCGAATCACCTTTCTCACCGGTCACACAATTAACCCTAATCGGCTCGGGTTCCACCCAAAAGTGGCATCCACAAGACGATTAAGATCAGATCAGAACTAGAGTACTCCACAAGGAGCTTCAGGGATCAAGGATAGTGACTAGAAACCACACGATTGCTAGAAGTATGCAAGAGGGGATTGAGAAGTGATTTTTCACCGTGACCGAGAGGGAGAAGCACTCTTGCGCCTTAAAGGAGCACGGGCCAGGGAGAAGAAGCAGTAACCGTCGCCATAACGACCGCATCACGCCGCGGTAGAAGATGCGGTCACCGGCCACCACCACCATCACCCATACGCCCCAGCCGAGCGGCTCTACCATCCAGCGATAAGGGCACTGATGCCTTATGCCTCCGGCCTAGGCCGGCTGGCCTGGCTTGGCCCGAAAGGCCAAGTTGGCCCAGCTGGCCCAAAACCCAATTTTTTTTTTCTTTTTTTCCTTTTCGAAATTTTGGGGTAAAACCCAAGAATACCAACACACAAGCACGAAGTGTTGACATTGTTGAAGCATAGGGGCACCTGTTGTATTGTCTCCTTTACTCACCGGAGATCACCACCTCAACTTCGGGGCTGAGCGCATCCTCTCCCTTGAGCTACTGGAGTCAGTGGTGGAGCTCCTGGGCTTAGGCTAGCCTCGTCAACCACTAGATTCAGGCTACCATTGATGAGGCAGTGTTGTGCACCGGCCTCCTTCTCTTCCTCATCCCAACTCATCTCGATTGTTACATCATTTAAGTTGAATTGTTGTATGAGTTTTCTCTAAATGTTGCATTATCTTCTCCAAAAGGTTGCAAGAATTTCCAGTGAATTTGCTTTTGTTGGAACAGTAATATATTTTTTTGAAGTTTTGCTTGTAGTGTTGCTTAGTTCTTATTTGTTAGCATTTTTTTAGTTATGATTTAATTTGTGCTTGTTGCATTGGAGAGAGGTTTTTGTTACAAGCTCGGTAACAAATTGCTGCGGCTCGTATTTTTTTGGTGCATAGACCGTAGAGATGAGATTTACTTCTTTAAGTGCGATCAGACGGTGAAAAGGACAGACTCTCACGTACGTCTAATTCCTAATCACTCCCTTTACTGTTATGTTACTTTAAAGGGATTTGCCAAATAAGTTGCAAGTATTACCGGGCTCTTGGATTTCGTCAATAAGATGGTTTTTCCATTCCTGCTGTTTTAAAAGACAGTTTTTCCATCGGATTCTACTAGTGTAGTTAAATCAATCATGCACCGATAGTTTGATACTACTGCCACGAAACTAGTTGGGTTAGGAAGGAATCTTCAGTGATTTTATCGATAGCCATAACAAAATTTCTCTTGGTAGACGTGAATTTGATTGATCCAGCGTTGAAAGTTCAAAACTAACATCACCAGCAAAATGAAAGTGGACTAACCTTTAAGATTACAGATAGCCACAAAAATAAAAGAGATGGAAATTGGCAAGAAAAAAAAATACAGGAAGAAACAAAGCTTGGCTGTCGCGACGGAGGCAGCTCCCAGACAGGGCAGATGCCTGCCTGGGCTCACCATAATCTATAGTGAGTACTCTGCTCGCCTCTGGCACCATAAAAGCTGTTAGTCCCGATCTCCTTCTAGGCAAACTCTTGCCGATGTTACCCGACGTTACGAGTGGCCGTAGTTAGACTTATCTGTACTCCTAAAATTTCCTATCTCCGCCGCTAGGCTGTCGACGTGGAAGCATTCCCAATCGATGGCCATCACCGTGTTGTCTTGAATTCATTCCTGAACCGCTGCTTCTCCTCAATGAAACAATTTGTCGCAATCAAATTGTAATCAGTAAAGCAATAGCGTGAATCATAATCAACAGAAGCGTTGATCTCTTCAAAAAGAACATCAAACGCGGCGTTTCTGGCCGCGACACCGATAGTCCAGACTCTAAAGGAGTACACCTCAGTAATTGACCGGCGTTTGTCCCGTGTGGGGGAGGGTGGAATTAAAGAACTTTTTCCTCTGTGTGCTGTGCTCACCAATCTAGTAGCTATATTATCCTTAGTTTGGTCGGGCGAATTCCCAATTTACCAGTCAATTCCCATGTGATTTAGACCTAACCATGGTCAGCGTTTTGGGATCTTGCAATAAAAAATGGCACACTTTTATGGGTCTCTCTATAAAGATATACGTGTATGTATTGCCTTGGTCATCCATTCCGGTAGCTATATATCGCCCGTGTACTTTGGTTCTAGTCTATATACCTTTGTTTAGTGGCGTTCATTTCCAGTCTAACCTCTGTGTGGTGAGCTATAGTGCAAATCCATGTCAAGTCCTATCATGGTTTTTTATTTCATGTTCTGAAATTTGTTTGTATTATTGTCCATTTGAACAGATGATCGAGGCTGAGCTACCCAAATTGGTGCTAGGGGAAACGGAGCAGAAGAGGACCAAGTGCGGTAGTATTGCAATGTCACAACTTACAAACAATAAGAAGGCAGATAAGACGGCTCTGCCTGTTTGATAAAACTAGGAGCTCCGTCTGTCAGTGAGTGTTTGTGGCAATTCCTTGAGAATTAGAAATCATCGGTGTAAACCATGTATGTGTAAATTTCTGTCGAATATCTAAATATAGAATATGAATGTACACCATAAACTTAAGATCATACCACATATACCTCTACCAGTATTTGGAAACTCCGGATATCTCGGATTTAGTCCGACAGGAAAAGATATACGCGAGAAAGGATATCCCCACACAAGGTAGGATTCGATCATGTTCTCGATACGAGGAAACCCACTCGAATACGCCTGGCAGTTATGGAAGTTCGGATATAATACGGAAATCGTAACGGCAATAGACTCCTCATCGACCACGATTCGGTACTCTAACCCATTATATAAGGACAAGGGTAAACGTCTTCGAGGAGAAGCAATTCCGAGGCAACTCTCAAGCTACAACCATCCGGAGCTAGACGCACGGAAAGATCTCATAGCAGAGCATCCATTAGTCATAGCCTAACCACCCCCAGATTTTTTTCCCTTGTAACCAGGATTAGTCCTCCCGACCTGTAAGTTGTTCATCGATCTCATATATCATACACACAGGAGTAGGGTGTTACTCGATCAAGAGGCTCGAACCTATCTATATCGTGCGCCCCCGATTGTGTGTTTGACTCTGCGCATCTCGAATGTACCCAAATACAAGTTTGTTGTCAATCACTACAACCTTTGATAACTGGCACACCAGGTAGGGGCCTTCAACTGTTTTTGCAGATCAGACATGTCTTCGGTGTGCATCCATGCCGGAGCTCTCGATATCCTCCAAGCTCTGCCAGTAAGATCTGAGATCACTTTTGGAACCATGTTGTACCGATGGGGGTCATCTGGAGATCTTAAGTACATCGGCTTCATCGAGTCCTGTTCTGAGGACCCCTGCCGAGAGGTGTACTTTATACAGTGTGACTCTATAGAGCCCAACGTCCTCAAGTGCGTTGATAAAGAGAGTGACAGCGATAGCGATGACTTCAACACTCAGTGAAGTAGTCAAACGGATCGATATGTATTCATGGCTAGGGCCAACAATAGCACTACTACCAGAAATTCCCAAGAGAGGGATCCAGGAACAGAAGCCATGGATAGCTAGGAGCACCATATCCCTCTAGGCACTCCCCAAGATCCTAGGGCAGCAGCAGCCTTAGCACTGGTAGCCACAGATGTCGTTGCTTCCGGCACGACAGACCATCGCCGTGATCCAACCACCGCAGCCACTGCAGGGATCGCGGCCAAACTGTCAAAACATCTTAACCTTGATAATCCAGCGACACCTCGTTCGCAGGTGGCAGGTTTTCAGGGGCAGCAGACTTTTTGGCAGTGCGACCACAATGGCGGGCCCGGCCGCATCCTAGGAACAACGTCTCATCAGAGCCACCACAACGACATCTTCAGTACTCCTTAGACCAATGTCCAATGTGCTCATATACTATTAAAGTCTCTTTCACCTTTGAATCCGACCAACCCTATGACACCGGTATTCAACTAGATGAGAACACTACTTGACACAGCGCAAGCCCAGACTGCTCGAGCCACCAATCCAAGGTTCGGACATCCTAGTCAACAAGGCGCTCGAAACCAGCTGCCGAGACCATCTCACGATAGTCGTCAGGCAACGAGATCAGCAGTGGCTAGCTCTAGCCATCGTAATTCCAGAGCAGTCCGTTCCAACCCTTGCCAGAAATACTTTGGAGATCTCCATGACCGAATTCCGCATAATCGACGAGTTTTGCGTGATGTCTTACGAGATCGAAAGGAAGAACGAGACCGCGAGGACCGCGAAAAGCGAGAAAACGAGTCCACATCCTCAAGAGGCTCGAACCTGTGTATATCGTGCGCCTCCAATTGTGTGTTTGACTCTGCGCATCTTGAAGGTACCCGAATACAAGTTTGTTGTCGATCACAACTCTCTTAATCCATCAATGCGTCATGATCCGAGTCAGCAAAGTATAGCTAGGGGCATATATGCTCGCAATGCTTCGCCATGGCATAATGCAACTGAAGATCCTTGTGCAGGCCAGCCCGCGAGTCATGCAGACAGATAGAGCGCAACTGGTGTCCAGATCAACGCGCAACGTGACAGGTCGTTCCTAATGCCGGCCGGTGTGGCCTCAACTGGTGTCCAGATCCGGTCACGATCGACGTCGATCTTAATAGTGGGCACGAATGCGTGCGAGGATATAAAGTGGCGCCGGTCGCATCACCACTCACAAATTGGTGCCGAGAATGGTGCACTAATTAACCGAGCTCGGACTCTCATCTTTGGATAAGTGTACTCCAAAAAAAAAAAACGCGATGCTTGCATCTCCTTTTTCGCAAGCGCTGGGGCACACCGTGTTACAGTAGTCCTCACAATTGATAGGTACGGTTATATAGGTTAAAAATGGGATCATTTTTTTAGAGAAGAGTTAGGGAAAGGAGCAAGAGGAAGACAAAGAAGAGATTAAGGGAAAAAGAGGAAAGAAAACCACAAAGACAGAAGAAAAGGGTCAAGTCCGACACTCCACTAGATTTTTTAGCTGAACTGCTCCGGCTATAATCCAGAGCGCGGCTTCGTCTCTGACCGACTGGAAAATATCCTCGTTGGTGTTATATTTGTTCTGGAAAATTCTGGCGTTTCGCTCTTTCCACCACTGCTAACATGTGAGAGTGATCAGAGTTCTAACACCTTTACAAAATCTTGGGTCGTGATTTGCTTGTTGAAGGCACCAATCTTTGAAAGTGTCTGCTCGTTCCCAATTGTTTGGCTGGAGCGATGGTAGCCTTGCCCATACAGCCACTGATTCCCATAAGCACCGAATTTGCGGGCACTCTATGAAGAAGTGGTACACGGTTTCAAGGTTTCGACATCAAAGACATAACAAAGACATAAAATATATGTTTATAGCTCTCTTCTCTTTATTGATATTTCTAGCGCGTGCCTCCACTTATATATGGGAATGAGAAGACTTTTCCTCCAAGAGATAAAAGCTAGATCCTAAAGTAATATACTGGAACTCTAGATCCTAATTAGAAACCTCGTAGGCAGGGGCGGACCCAGAAAGAAATTATAGGTGGGGCAGATTTAAAGTAGTATTAAAACGCCAAAAAGAATGCAATGTACGTAACAACAATAGTACTATTAAAGAAACATACATAAAGAAACAATTCAGTTCTAAGTTAGATTCAGTTCTAAGCAAAAAGCACAGAATTTCTAACTTCAAATGCTAATCCACATCCAACAAATGCTTTCATCAGGAGTTAAGGACGATAGGACTTACCGACTTACCGAAGCTGCTCAACTAGTCGAATACAGCATGTCGCAGCTCGCGGCCTCGCGCAGATGGGCTCGTCTCGTCGGCCTCGACGTCGGCCGTCGGGGCGATGACACCACCGTCCACTCCACCGGAAGGCGGGAAGCGCAAGAGATCGGAATCTGTCTTTGTGAAATCAGGCCAAGAATCTTGGTGCGGCGGCGGCGGACAAGCAGTCAAAGTGCCCAACGTTTCTTGCTAGTACAACATTCCAACTTCCAAATATGTTGGGTCTATACATATCACATATATACAACATACCTTGACCTTGTAAATTGTAGGTGGGGCGGATTAAGCTACCCCACCGTTAGATGCCTTACCTTTCGTAGGAGTTCATTTAGGAAAGTATCGACAAATATATGGAACAAATATTCCACAACACTCCCCTTGGACACTTTTCCAACGCTATACTCATGCCTCGTTAAAAACTTCTTCCGAAAACCCAATAGAAAAAAATAAAGAGAAGAAAAGAGTACATAGTTCACGTATCTCATGCTATTGCACATGTTGCTTCATTAAAAATCTTCAATTAAGAAAATCTAGTAGAACAAAATTCAAGTAAGGAAAAAAGAGCACAGCATATCGTCCCAAAAGATGATCACATATAAAGTTTAAATATCTTCCCACGAAGACTAAATTCTAAGAGTATTTTTATACCTATGCCTCTCACATGCTTCTCAAATGTGAAATTTGGTAAGCCTTTGGTAAATATATCGATTAGATTTTTACTAGTTTAAATCTTCTGTATTTCAATATTACCTAACTCTTGCTGCTCATGAGAATAGAAATATTTAGGAGATATATGCTTTGTCATGTTCATCTTGACATAACTTCCCTTCATTTGTTCAATGCATACCGCATTATCCTTATGGATAATTGTGATGATATTATCCACCTCTACACCGTATAACTCTTGAGTATAATGAATCTATCTTCTAAGTCAAATGCACTCACGGTTTATCCCATGTAGCACAAGGATCAACACCATTGCCCTAGGCTCCAATTTACCAAAAGCATACCAGCATTCAGCGGATCAACATTAATCGCCAAGTTTTTACTAATGAGTAAGAATAATATGTCACATGTTACAACGGTGTGAATAGTATAATAATAGCCTATCAATAACCTAGAGTTTTGTCGACATGTATATTGTATGTCGATCAAAGAGGGTTTTACCAATAGTATTAATAGGTCTTAACTACTAACCAGTTTATTACAAAATAATTTTACCAAATTAATTATGCGTCCTATTAACTACAAAAAGTATACATATAGTATATGGGATCAACGCGATCAAGGGTGTGACTTGCCAATTGATCGGTGTGGTCGATCTATCTACTCAACTTTTATTCTAATATTCTTCGTCTTGTATGATGTCGTCTAGCTTGGGGTCATCATACCAATCCTCATGTTCTTCGTCTTGGAATTATTTGTCTTTGTGGTCTTCTTCTACTCGAAGATCAACCGAGCCGTATTCTAACATAAATAAATGAAAGCAACAAAAATCCAATAAAACACTGACAAAAGAAATACGAGTTAACAACAATTTAAAAATAAAATTATGAGGAAAGTTTAAAAGAAAATGGAGGCTTCATAGCGTTTGGGTGAAGATAAGGTTTTAGGGTTTTGTGTGAACTAGACTTGAGACAAATAGCAGGAGAAAACTGAAAATGGTGAAGATATTTTTTCTGAGTAGTGTGAAGAGTTTTGCTAGGATGGCATGCGTTGGTTGCATCAGAGGACTTGCCAAGCTACAGTTGTTATTGTTCATGCCTTACGATCTCAAGTTCATACAGGAATTTAGGGTCAACCAATTATGGATGATATAGATCATGCTCTTAAGCGCTTTTAAGAATTCGCACTAGATGAAATCAATGCCATGCATGATTTGAGATGGACGTTTAGGACGGGAATGGACGTCTAGGATTGGGATTGGCCTAGGGTTACATTGAATGAACATAAGGTTCACGTGGAACAATTATCGTGCGAACTTGCTATAGGAAGGGATACCAAACGAACAGGTTTGGATCGATTTAGACTAACAAGAAAAATTACTTGGGATATGTGAAAAGAGATGTCTCCACTCTGCTATCAATAATTTGATAGGAAATTAGACGTAATTTATTGAACCAGATAACAAGGATTGGACTGATTACTAGAATAAGTGAGAAAACCGGTGAATAGTAAAATAGGATGACACCAAATGGAACGTTGGCTCCACAGTGCAACACTGGTGAATAGTGGCCAAGAAACAATGAAGGTAGCTTCAGGTCAACACCGGCAAAAATTGTGCAAAACGAGCAGCCTCTAAATGACCATTTTCCAAATCCATTGTGATTAGGTGGAATTTGAACCCTTCCATTCGTGAGGGGGTTTAATCAAGTTTACAAATTTTGTTTTTGGACCACATCTCGGGAGCAGCCAAAATCCAAAATTTCAGTGAGATTTGCTCTAGGAGGCACACAGAGGCTAAAGGAATAAGCAATTTGGATGGGGAGGCCCCATAGAGCACAAAGTTAGCCCATTTTTCATGGCATCTTAAGTGGGTGATGATGACTCATCGGTGTCAAGGAAGAGAATGGAGCAAGAAGCAGCAAAATATCCACCAGAGGTGAAGCTGGGTGTGATGCAAAGCTGTTGCACTGCAGTTGCTATTTATAGGCGCTAGAAGGTGGTATCTGGGTGCAGGGGCATGAGGTAGGAATGGAGTGGCAACACCGAACGCGTGGATCTTGGCACATGTGCGACTGCTTGAAGCAGGAGCTGACCGTAGTAGGGGAAAAGATCCAAAGCCCAGAGGAGCATTTGCATGAAGCTTTAACATTAGCGTGTGTCATGATTCTTGTCACTGTCAGAGAAGAAGGTGGCGTTCAAGACGTGCACGGCATAAGGCGGTGAGGAGAGAGCATACGACGGTAGGGCGTCGAAGAGGCCATAGGAGGATGGCACTGTGGCTGTGGGGTCGAGGCGTGACCTATGACAATGTGGTTTAGGATTTTGTTTTAGGGACTTTTCCTTTTTTTAGTGGTTTTTTCAAAAAAAATTCAACAAGAAATTAAATCAAGAAAAGCCAAATAAATTCCATAAACTTCAGCAAAAATAGGGGAAATTTCAGGAAAATGGAAAATTTTAGGGAGTGGGTTTTAAGGTTCTGGTTTTAAAATTAAGTAAAATTTAGGTTGTTACACACGGTGGCGACAATGACGACCATTCTAGGCTCAACCGGCCTGAGGGATCGATGATGGCAACATTTGGCGTCTCACCATAGCGAGATCATTGGTGACTTACCACACTCGTGATATGGTGTCCTGCCCACTGTCACGGCATGATGAAGATGACCTTTGGCAATCTCGATGGTGTTCTGGCATCCTCACCACAGGGAGGCACACGATGGTGGCACGTGCACGGCATTTCCAGTTGGTTGGTTGGTGACCATCATAAGGCACGGCGCAACATCGGTCATAACACGGCATGATCCACTGGCCAGTGCATCAATTTGGTGGTGCCACGACACTACCCAATGCCTATAGCTATTTGGTGGCCACACCAAGGCGCAACATGAACGCAGTCAAGCCAAGGTATGAATCGACGGTCAAAGATCCCGATGCATGAGAAGGCATGAAACAACAACAATTGCATCAAGGCGCAAAACGATGGCGGAGGTTTGATCGAAGCTAATCCCACACGAGGTAAGACATTGTCCGTATTAGAAGAATAGAAAATCGAGGAGATGTCGAATAAATCTAGCCAGTGAATTGACTAAGAAAGATGAAGCAACAATCTTTGAAGCATGAATGACTTTCGTTGAGGAGCACTCTCATGATGATGACATGTTATGTACCAAGATCATTGCTGACCAATCAAGATCGTATAAATATGAACAAGGACACAGGATGTAGACCTATAACTCTCTCCTCTTTATTGATATTTTCTGGTATGTGTGTGTAATGTGCTCCTTTTTCACCACTTATGTATATAGGAGAGAATGGCACTTTTCTTGCAAGTGAATAAAGCTAGATCGTAGAGTAATCTATTAGGATTTTGAGTTCTAATTAAGAACCTCATAAGAGTCTGTTTAGAAAAGTGTTCACACATGCATAGAATAGAATATTCCAAAGACCTGTCAAATATGCTAAGATTTTTTTCTTGAAACAAATAACTAGGAAATTAGACTGTGCAATCACACACAGAATGATAGTATTGTCCACCGGAGTAGGTGAGACCTGAGACCAGATGGCATCAGATATATAGCATCTGCGAGGAAAGGGTTTGTGTATAGTTCAAATGGAGACTGCAACTTAAGCAGACCCGAGTCCTCAACGCTATCCGATTGAGCCAATGAATAAGCCGGACTGTCCAACAGTGTGTTGCTATAGTATTTTGCTACGATGGTTGTTAAAAAACCAGCACAGTGTTTTTAAATAGTATTCCCGAAAAATCTGGACCGTCGCTTTTTGATTCAACGGTCCACGTGCAACTGTTTAAGTTGCAGTCCCAATAAGACTGCATTAGGCCTCTTTCCCCATCTCTGATTTAGCCCCGAGAGCTATTTGTGAGGTCATTTTGTACATCTAATACTTGCCTGGAGGAGAAAACAACAAGGCTAGGGCTAAAGGAATCTTCTCCCCTTAGCTCTGTAGATAATGCCATTAGACTAAAAGCTCTAAGATAATGCCATTAGACTAACTTAAGATAACATGACAGGTAAGAGCACTGTGGAAATTGGGATTGACCATGCTTCAGATAACATTTTGCATCTAGTTATTATTCGGGGACGCTCTTGGGTCCCTTTCCGTTCCAATGATACTGTTGGAAAGCAGCCATAGTACAGTCACTTCAGCCACCCACACTAGCTAGCCCGGCATCATCTATGATTCTACCATTCAATCATTTGCAGCCGGTCTAAATCGACGACCAATCTTGCCCAACATTGCCATTTGCACGCACGAATGGATCTGGACACGCGACGATTCCCCAGTCTGCTCCATGTGATCGCAAGGTGGCAAATGTTCTTCCTAGAGATCAAAGATGGACGGCACGCCGCGACCGACTTTCTGATACAGGCGGCAAACCTTATTTGATTCTACTTTCTACCCCGTGTGCATGCTCCGTCAGAGATGAAAATTAAGTATTTTGCGGTTGCCGTCCTCGTCGTCGTCTAAAAGCTGTTCAATGTTCAGCTTTCAGCTTTGTCCGTTTGGCTGTCTCACTGGCATTGGAAGCTTCGTTTTGGTACTTAGCAGCACTATCCCTTGTGAGGCACGAGTAGAACTCAGGAATATGACTTCAAAGAGGACAGCGCACACACACATTGTTGATTGGCCGGCGGATCGATGCCAGGACACTGGTTATTGTCGGGAGCAGGAGCAGTTAATAAATTACTTCCCAGTCACAAGGGAAATTTAGGAAATCCTCGGCCTTCCTATGTCATGTGAATCAATTCTATCACTCATGTGTGCAATCTATTTGGACAATCCATGTTAATTGGTGGGTACAGTCAAAGAGCTCAATAATTAAGACATAGATCATCTCCCATAAACAGAAGTAGGCCCTTTTTCTTCCTCTCCTCCTCCTCAGATCTTCTAAGGTTTGTGTAGACAATTTCAGAAAACATCACATTTCCTATGGAAATCTTATTATGGATAAAAACATCCATGTGACCGCAAAGAAACAACATGAAAACGAATCTTTTGGTTAATATGTAAAGTGCACGGAAAGGAAGTGGACGGAATAGTGTTGTATGTCTTTTGGAACCTTTGAAAAAAAAGGAACAATAGGATTTTCAATAGTTCTTTCCGTACTTCGAGCCAGCTGGTCAGTGTCATCGTGCAAGATGTATCCAACCGCAAACTGGCATTCGCACGTGGTGCACCTGTTTATCAGTAAACTCAATGACCGCTCAACTCTTAGCATTTTTTTTGTTGGTCTTTTGTTGGCTTGTATCATGTTGCCACCTTTCTAGGCACCACCCCAACCACCCTCTCTTCTCCTTCCTTTCTCCTTCTAATCTCTAAAACCATTGTATGTGTACATTGACTGTTGCTTCTATTTTGTTTTCTCTTCTATTAATGAATGACAGAGCTCCTGCCCTAACACTTCAAAAAAAAATGTAAAGTGCATAGAATACGTAAATGTGTATAGTCCAAGGTCACCACCTCTATCAGCAAAAAAGGGAACAGAGAGCCATGAAGAACTACGTAAATTAAGACGAACGCACAGAAAATATGACCATTACAAGTTTCTCGAAGGGTCTGGTTGCTATTTGAGCAAGATCGAACGGTCGTGATTTAGCGGTTGAGCAAGATCGAACGGTTCGGATGACGTGGCGCACTAATTTGCAGAGAAACCCACAAAGTTTCATATATAGAGATACTAGTACTATGTGGTACAGGACAGATGACCCAAATTATAAGCCGCAAGAAATGACGTGTGACTAGTATGCTGCCACTAGATTAATCCCGTAAAACTCTGATACTTCAACGTCCTAATGGTCAGCCACTGCAAGTTTTCTTAGGCTATCTCCAATGGTTGAGGAGTTAGCGGAGGCGGTAGTGGTGTCACGTAGACGCCACGTCAGCTAGCACCTCCACTAGCTCCCATCCCTTTCAATGGTAGAGGTGGGAGAGAGGTGGTAGTGTGGGCCCACATCTCACTAGCACCTCCACTAGCTCCCACCCCTCCAATGATGAGGCGGTATAGTGGTGATAGCAGTGGGTCCAAAATATTTATATGTGTTTATTATTCTTAGTTAAATCTATTTTTTTATTTATTACGTAATGTGAAATACAACTAAATATGTAAATACAAATTAAATATTATTGATAATAATAATATTTAGCTACTTTTGGAGTTACGTAGTTCACAAACGATTATAACGCATAGATTAAATTAAAAATGTATAATAATAATATATTTATAGGCTAAGATACAATACATTCGTAAGATAAAATACATAAGCTACGTTACATTTATTCACTACAACATGCAAGCTAATTCTCTGGTCCATGCCAACCAAACATCTCGTGGAAGTAATTCAGTGCACGATCACGTTGAAAAGATGATTGGAGAGGCTTAACCAATTTATTGGAAAACATCTTTCAAATATTTGAGAAAAACCGTTAAAAGCCTTAAAAAATGATGACGAAATGCTACAACATATAACTCGTACAAAAATAACAAAATTCAACCTGAATTTTTTCATCGAACTTTTAAAAGATCTTAGTATTGTTTTTAATTCTCTCAAAACTATTTTTAATTTTAGAAGTTTTTTATCTCTTTAATCCACCTCCAAATAATAATAATAATAACAATACAAATACATGCAATATATACATTGCATCTCTCTCCTCCAACACGCACACGAGCGCTCTCCAACGGCAGGCGCTTGAAAGCACGTGGGGCCAACGCTGGCGATGTTGGCGCGTCGTCGCTAGTCTTTCACGAGCGTTTTTCGTCTCTCTCTCCTCCACGTGATCGCTCTCTCTCTCCTCTCGCGTCGATTTCGCGTCGGGCGTTGGAGATAGCCTTATCTTTCTTGCTAACAAACACTTTACAAAACCGCACGAGGTAGCGAGACCCCAAATAGACTTGATATCATAAGACTGCACCAAAAATAAAAGTTTGCGCTCAACGCCTCAACCTAAGTAAAAAATTCACAACAAAGTTCATCACAAAATGTACTTAGGTTCGTCTTTCGCTCGTAAGGAACCAGAGATCACAAATTCACAATGGTTCTTCTCCAGCGTGAAAATTTTTATAAAATCAGTCGATTGCGGTCCAGCCAGTGGAGCCGTCTTCTCTGGTAGCCGAGCGATGAGTTAGGGTAGAGATTCGCCGGATTAGAGTTTAAGCTCACTGAGGCCCTAACTATAGAGAGAGTGAGGCATGGATGTATCTATAAATAGGGACATGGGTGTACAGATGTGTACCTAATTTTTTTCTTTTGAAAAAACTTAGTATATAGCAAGTGTATTAAATGTATAAACTATTAACTGAGCTTAAAAATATGTATTTTAATTAACTTTCAAGTCCATTTCAACCTGTCCCATCCATTCCCTCTCCCAATCTTCCATACACGGCTTATTCGCTAAGGTCTCTCTTCCTCTATTCCTCGAGCACAACATCAACTATCCCTTTATTTCTGACACTCCCATACTCTCTTGCTCTCTCTATGGCGTTGGCGTAGGCGGTAGCCCAACAATAATGAACAAGAGCTATGGGGTAGGCACAAGCTGATAGAGAGCGACGCAGTAGACGAGCGTCGAGCATCTACCGGTACCGGCGAATAGACAAAGGCAGCAGGGTAGGTAGTGGCGCAAGGAGCAACACCTTTTCACTTCCATGGAAGCTTCAACTAACGGCATTCACTAGTGAATTTGTTCTGGCCAAAGACAGAATCCCAACGCATATTACACGCATCACAGGGCTTACACGGTGCAAAATACTACCACTGAATTGTGTCCGCCAGATCCAAACGAATTGGAGATACCTGCATGGAAATTAAGCGCTATAGATATGAGTGTGAGATGAACGAGGGAGACGGGATTGACTCTGTAGCCATTGCCACTCACCAACGTGTACTTCGTGCTGCTGTTTTACATTACTCACCGCGTCAAGTTGATCAACTGCCGGCTCTGGATTCTGCAGTCGACAGAGATCACAACTCTTAGCAATCATATTGCACTTACACTACAATTGGGCCGGAATAAGGCACAGGAAATCAATTCATGTAATTGTTTTCTCTAGATCTTCCTAACTAAATAAGGTACAGCATTAATTAATGTAAACAAAATGTACAAGACAACTTACTATTTGTACAAGACCATTGCAGCTTCAGTATACTATCTTTATTATATCTCATAGAATCCCTGAAAGGAGACCGCCGCCACGTGTCAGCGCCACGCCAAGGCCCCCAAAAAAAATGAAATTACGTTTAGGTCCTTTCGGCGTTTTTTTTATAAAAAAGACCTTTTAATTCAGCAAAATCACAAATCTTTGGTGAAGGGACCCTAAATAAATGCCGAAGAAAAAATTAGTAATTACGTTTAGATCCTTTTAGCAGTTTTTTAACGAAAAGGACCTTTTGGTTCAGTAAAATCGCGCGTTTTCCGTGAAAGGACCCTGAATAAATGCCAAAAAATGTAAAGAATTTGGGTCAAGTTTTTCTGACGAGCGCGACATCACGCGCCTTGTGTCCTCCTTCTTCGAGCACACCTAAAAAAAATGTAGTTACGTGTAGGCCTTTTCGGCAGTTTTTTTACGAAAAAGACCTTTTGGTTCAGCAAAATCGCGGAGCTTTGGTGAGAGGACCCTAAATAAATGCCGAAAAAGGGCATAATTACGTTTAGATTATTCCAACTATTTTTCACGAAAAGAATCTTTCGTTTTATCACAAACACGGACACGCGCGGCGTGGCACACCACGAAAACATTATAGTATGTACAAGACCACTTACTATTTGGTAACATATAGCCAATGCTAGCCTCCTGGAGTTGCATATCAGCTATTTTTAGTGTCCTCCATAGGTAGTCTCGGTCAATAATCATCACCCCTGTATTTTTTTATCCAGTGCATATATATGCCGGTATTCTAGCTCCTTCGCCCAAGACAAAGCCGTCGTTCGATCCTCTACGAAAGCGCTCTGCACGCTACAAACCCCCCAAGGACTTACAGGTGGGAACCGACCCCACCTGTTAGCCATCATCTTCAATCCCCATAGAAGAGCACGCTCCCTCTCTCCCCCTCCATGACGGCCAAATAAACTTCAAATCCTGTCGATTTTGCGCCCGAATTCTTCCTTGTTTCGTGCGTAATCGAATTCTTGCCTTATCTCGGCCTCCCTTATCCCCTTCACCGGTCAATCCCGCCATCTTAAAGCTGGTTTTCCCCTCTCTGAGCCCTCTCCCCTATAAAAGCAAGCCCTAGCCTTGCCTCCTCCCCCACACCATATTTTCCCAACTCCCAAGCGCTCTCTCACCCTCCATTGCTCGGAACGTGACGTGCCCTCTCCTTCTTCGGCACTAACTGCCACACCTGAACCTCGTCACCACCGCCCTTGTGCTCTCCATTCCTGCACCAAGTGCGTCATGAGATGCACCTCGCCGTTCTCTCTCTTTCCCCTCCTTCAATTCTGGCTTTCCCCCCTTGTGCCATATTTTTCCTTTTTCCCGAGTCGGTCGCTGAGCCGCATCACTCAGGTTTGCGCCACCGTCCATGCCCGCCGCCGTCATCATGTGCACCATCGATTGGCCTCGCTAGCCCTGTCCCCCTATTCACCTCTACGCTGCCTAAGCGCCTCGGCCGTGCCATTGCCGACCCCATTGGTGTCGTCACGTGCTGCGCGCCCCCAACCATGGTGTCGTGTGCCAAGTCCATGGTGCACTGGCCCAAGCCGTGGACTCGGTCCACAAGACCGGTGAAATAACCCGGGCTATTATTCGTGCACAGGAGATCATTAACATAAATTAATAACTTGCAAAATTAAATTAATTAGCAAAAAGCAATCATACAATTTATGTATTACAGACTGTGTACACTGTTATTAATTTCAATACATAAGAATACTCAGTTACATCCCAAATTACAAAAATACATGAATAATTAATTATATCTTAAAAATAAAAAATTACAAGTATATTAATTCCAAACATTTGTGCTTCTCCTGATCTTAATTGTAAGTCCTGCATGTTAACTTTGCATGCATATAGGAATTAAACCAACAAATTGATTTAAGCAAAAGAATAAAAATGTTAAGTTGTCGTTAAACCTATTTGAGATGGTATCATGCACTAAGATACTAGATTCGTCTGGAGCTAAATTAGCACCTCTCATGAATTAGGGTTTTATCATTCGGCAACTAAACAAACTTGTGTATTTAATTGTATGCACTCAAATAGTAAAAATATTGCGTGGTAGAAAAAAAAATTTCACCATAAAAATGTAAAAACCTCCCTAGTGACTTGGATAGGCATGAAACACTGTGGGTTAGGATAGAGCAGAGCCCCAGTCGAAGCATCCCCAGTCCAAGCCCTTAGGACATAAGGCATCCATGCCAAGCATATAGGGCACAAGACCCCTCAGGTAAACCTCATAAGCACACAAGGAATCTCAAGTACACCGCAGAGCAAAAGCAAATCATTAGACAATTCCTACGAGCACACCATCCTCATTAGCCAACTCAAAGCAAGAACCATCAAGGAGCAAGACCAGGAGAAGAACCATCAAGCACCAAGAAGCTAGTGAGCAAGAGAGGGCAACCACTTCACCACCATCCACTCCACAATCAGGAACATCACCAAGCACCAAGGAGCTAGAAGGTCAAGAGGAGAAGGCAGGAAAGCTAGAGCAAGAAGATAGCTACATCTTCTCCACAATCACCAACACCATCACTCCACAACCAGTATCTCATTTCACTCACCTCAATTCCAGGTAACCCTCACGCTTAGCCAGTAGCATCGACATAGGAATAGTTATAGCAAAAGTCAAAAATATACTAAAAGTAGTGGATGCAACTGGTGGTCTCAATTTAGTGGTTGCAAGAAGCGGCATTGTACGTGCCCGTGGTATTGTCACACTCCCCGTCGTGTGACAAAAACCACAGGTATCGCCACAACACCGTCAATTGCCATCCAAGCAAATTAGAATCATCACAGACCATAGTGATTAACCTTTTAGAGCAAGTACATTAACTAAGGAATCAGCCCATCTTTCCCTCAGTGTGTAGGCCATACATTAGATAGATGTAATAGAGAGCTAAGAGTGAGAAGAAGAAACTGACAGTATAGGCTCGACAGGAGAGATGAAGGGGGAGCCAAATGGTGAGATGGGGTATGGCGGCATCAGGCTGAGCCTAGCTTAGGCGCAATGGGTAGGGTCCAGCCCGAGGTCGTCCACAATGGCGTGGGGCATGTGTGCAAGGGAGAGGATCGAGCGGGGCTTGCAGTGGGCGAAAGAGGGGAGGCGGGTGAGCGTGCAAGGTGGAGGAGGCAGCGTTAGTGGGGAAGCAACGACCAGCGGCGGGGTCGACCGGATTGGGGAAGAGCCAAGAGGGAGTAAGAAGAGAGTGGGGAATGAGAGAGGAAGTGATAAGGATGCCCAGGTAGGAAAAAAAAAGAAAAAAGAAATAGGGGAAAGGAGAAAAGGAAAAAGAAGAAGAAGAAGAAGAAGAAAGGAACGATTTTCTAAAGTGGGTAAGAATAGATAATCAATCACAAAAAATAATAATAACAGTAATGCAAATGTTAGTAATCGTGTAAAATAGAATAATTGAGTTTATAAAAAAAAAAGAAAAGAAGAGAGAAGAAAAGAGAAAAACAAGAAATGCATTTATAAATAATTGAAATCCACTAAATCCATAAATTTAGTCAGCCAAATATTTCAATAAAATGAGGTACAAGAAAATTATGCAAAACGGTAAAGAACATATCATAATTTCAACAAACAAAAAAAAAATCAAGAAAAAGGTTGGACATCGTAAATCATGTAAAAAATTATTAGACACTAAAATATGGTATTGATGTAATTTCAAGAATCAACTCCAATCTGATTGTTAATTCTCAACATCAACCGTGTAAGGACGACTATTTTGACCAAAACCTAGGCAAGCTTCCCTCAATTATATTTGTGAAATTGTTTTTAAATATTTTCAAATATCATCAATGCATGGAAAAGTATCTTTTATAATAAAACCTTAAATCGAACATTGTTGGAAAGATGGATAATTATGAGCTACTGCTGCAATGGTTGGTTGTAGATAACAGGAAGTTTTGATAGACTGCTGGTGCAGTCCTTGAATTGTGAATACGTGATATTAATGGCTCTTCCAACGAATGGAGCCGGTGTGGTATATATATGTGTATGTGTGTGGTGGGTAGAGGATGTCGATGAGAAAGATTGTCATGCCGGTGGGGCCCTCTACATAGGCTATAATATAAGGATAAATCCCTACACTAAGATAATAAGCCGTAATATTCTTATCAAACATAGTGTGTGGAAACGATAAGAAAAGGTTGTCTTATAATGATGTTATGATCTCTACATTAGGATAAAAGTAGATAATTAAGAGATATGTGAAGCTAGGATACGCCGATTTAAACCAGTGAAGGACACATAAAATCAGTTGTAGTTGATTCTTTGGGGCTCTATATGTAAAACCCTGGGTAGAGTATTACCGTTGTTAGTCGAAGTACAGAACTACGTTGTTAGTCAGAAAACTGTACTATGTAATTAGTCGGGAGTACAATTGTTAGCTACGAATCGATAAGACTACCTGGGAAAGGTGTCCCCAGCTTGAGTTAACAGGGTTAGGGATCTAATATCTAAGTAGTGATAAACATTTTAGGTTCTCAGCTATGGTTGTGGTACAAACCTACACAGAGTCAAATCATGAATTAATGCATGTCTCCTGAATTGGAGGCTATGGAAGTTAAGTTTGCCTCATGTACATGTGCTAATAGCATCTTTGGATAATTAAAATCAGCAACACAACTTTCCTAATAAAAACTCTAAAATGGTTTTTGAGGAAAGATTACACCAGAAGGTTATGGACAGCATTTGAGATGGATGTGGAAGAAAAACTTCATATAATGCATTTTGTTGTTAATGCTTGCAGAGAACTTTTGTATTCACTCTTGCTAAATTTTCCTTTGTTTAGAGAATAGTTCTAGCGGTCAAATGTCTGATTGGAGCATAGATCCCAATGGTTTCGTCTACGAGACATGGTGGGAAGAGCACCCGCAAGATCAGGATTATCAAGATGTGGGCTATCAGGAGGAATAAATCGTTGGATAGATCGTACATCGGCCTTATCAATTGTCAGGGTAATTAGTACTTTTGGTATTATATTTTTGTTGTACTTGAATCCTATGTTTAATTAATGCACTGAACATGTAGCCTGTGTAGCAATGGAATGCAATATAGCTTCTATTTCAGTCTGTAATTATTGTTTCTGTTGCAACACTCTGAATACGGTGTATTAACCGATAAAATATTGGCTTTGCTTAATATTTTATTAACTAATATACCCAGATCGGCATAATTATCTCAAAGTTAATGACAAAGTTACGGCACGTTACCCTAGATTAATTATACAGGTCGCCACAACCGAACCCACCTATCAGTCAAACCATGCCTTTTCCCGTGAAAAATAATTTGGTCGAAGCATTTTCCCTTGATGACGTCATGCTTATGCCATAATCATGTTTTCCTTTAGAAAAATAATTTCAAATTCCGAAAACAAGTAGCTGACATAGTAATCTGAATTTCTAGTAGAAAGAAAAAAAATCCCAAAATTCAGAAAAAATCCATTCTCTCTCATTTTTGTTGAATTAAATCTTTGGTAGCCCGTTCTCCTCTGTTTGAACTCTCATTAAATCTATTTTTCTTTCTAAATTCATATAAAATCTTAAACTAATTATTTATGTCATTTTGTATTTTACTAGCCATGTGCCCATACGATGCAACGAAAACTCAATTTACGATAAAAAAAATGTTTGCAAATAGTACTAACCTTATCTGAATAATAATGTTTAAATCAATTCATCGAAGCATACAAATTCTAAGCACCTGTTTACAAACTCGAGCTTAAAATTATTTTTAATTTCACAAACTTAAATAATAACATCACGACACTTGGAATTGTGAATTTGTAACGTCATAATTCGAAATCGATCGATCGACCGAAAGAGGCATCACTAAGTACCAACACTAACTCCTAATTAGAATTAGTAGAGATAGAGATAACAAACTTATCTAGTCGCGTCATGCATAGTCGTGCGTGCTGCTGGCCAGCTGGAATCAAGACCATACGTGGTTAGATAAAAAAGAAAAGATAATCTTATCTATACATACAAGTAAATATTTAATGGAAATGATGCATATGGCAACTCAAAAGCACATGTTAACTCAGAAGCTGTATGCATGCAGTATATAGAAAAAGAATCGGCCGTACAGTATTTGGAAATAGAATCAACTGATTGAGATAAGAGTCTGATACGTCGAAAATCACGTATGTATGCATATCCAACCGAATTAAAACTTTCTCCGTTCGCTAATGTATAGAAGATTGGGATAAAGAAAGAATGAACCATCGCCACCAATTCGTAAGTAGAAGTAGTAAAGATTATATATTTTATATTTTATTTAAATCCACCACATCATTGCCGAACACCGACACCAGGCCCATCCCTGTGATCACAAACCGCTTCTTCGGAATCGGTCACCCGCTGAGGCGCCCGCGCCGCTGTTGACGGGCGGACGGGAGCGCGGCGGGGCCGCGGTTGGGCGCACGTCGCACGAGGGCGCGGCGGCGGCGGCAACATTGGGGAGGAGTATGCTTTGCATGGCTGTGCGCCTGCACCCTGCCGCTCCTGCTGGAAACGTACGTGTTGGGCGATGTTTTTGGGAAACGTACAAAAGTAGCGATAGTGGCATACGTACATGGGCCTTTAATCGGGCTATGCAAGCGCGCGGCTGCATGCCTTCGTTGCAGACAAATTTGCAATTAGCCCAAATAACGGTATGCCTACACAACTAAAGCAAGCAAGTTTATGATACAAAATTTTCGTGGTGTTGCCCGTAGATATAGGGGCTGTTTGGTTGATAGTCAATATGAGCCAAGCTAAAATTTGGTCATGCCATCCCAATTTGGCTATCATTTGGTTGACGTCCAATTTTTGGCTCGCCATCTCCAAATCTTGGCTCGCCAAGCCTTTCCAATGCACCGAGCGGGCATGGCGCGGGCGACCGATTTCTTCACCATTCCTCGGCGAATCCACGCGCGCTGACCCTAATCCCTCCCGCGCGAGCTCCCGAGCGACTGCCTAATCCCTCCTGCGCTCTCCCCCATTTTCTCCGCGCTCTCTTCTCTGCGGCTCCCTAAGTGTCTTCCGCCGCGTGGATCGCTCGCGATCCCGGAGCCCTAAGCGGCGCCGCCACCGATCCCAACCCAAATCGAAATCACCATGGCGGCGGATGGGCGACGAGGCCAAGTACTGAGAGGCGGCTCGGGCGGACCGCTCCGTGTGGCTCATGAAGTGCCCCCGTCGTCTCCTCGCGCTGGCGATCCGCCGCCACCTCCGCCTCCTCGTCCTCCTCCGCCGACGCCAACCACAACCCGTCGTCACCAAAGTCGTCCTCTCCTCGACCCCTCGGCTCGACGAGCCCTCTCTCGAGCAAGCCCCAGCTCTCCCTCTCGCCCGGACCGCCGTTTCCTCCTCCCCATGCCATGCATGGATTTGGCCCAGATAGTCGCTTGAGCAGGCCGATGACCCAACGGATTACTACGGATAGTGCTATAGTTAGGCGATGAGCGTAATGCAAGATGTCTCGAACAAATTGGGTGCTGCATTAGTGCATTAGGTGTTTGCTCGGATGCACTATGCCCGGAGAGAAATGTGCACAAACAAGTTTGAGAGCGGATGATTGAACTGCAGCATTGTTTAAATGGATGTTTTCGTGATTTTTAAGCAAGAGAAATTACTTTTCATTTCGTAATGCTATACTCCGCACGCACTATTAAGAGCATACAAGCCTTATCGCATGAATTGGCTGTGTTAAAAAAGCTCGGAGGTTTAATTTGGAGAGTGGATGTCATCTTGCTCTGTTCTAAGTGTAAATTGTTGCTTATTCTATGTTTGTCTCGTACTCATTATTTCATACTTGTGGCAGCTATCATTCTTACATGATGTTATTGGAATGACAGTTCAAGATGGAGATGGCTCAAACTAATCTTTGAGACATCGCCAAAGAGTTACTCCTTGAATATGTTCAAGGATTTTGTACCTATGTGTGTTTTCTCTGAGGTTAACCAAGGTAGGAATGGAAAAGAAACTATGCATATCCACCGAGACACCACAAAGCCAGATTTCAAGAAAAGGAGACAGCGGTATCAAGTAATTCTAAAAAAACATTTGGGCGTCAGGATCCTGTTGTGTGTGTGTGTGTTTTTTGTGATTCCAAAAACTGAGCATGTTTGTCTTGCAGCTCTAATCCTGTTGCACCAACTGGAAGGTGCACAAAGCTCTGTTGGACGGATGAAGAAGAGGCAGCTTTGAGGGTAAGCATACCTCGGCTGTAAAATTTCATTACTGTTGTGATTCTGGAAGCAATGGTAAAATTCACTCCGAAGGACAACGGGCCAATTCTGTGGGTTCAGATACTAGAATACGGCAGAAATGTGTTTCACAGGACACGCCTCCCATGTGACTTGAGGGTCAAATGGAGGAACATGAAGAAGAAATCAGGCTCGACAGCGACAATCTACTTTGATGCAACCATTGTGTCAACTGGTCTAATCCTTCATTCACCTCTTTGAGCCTGTTCTTTGCCATCCTCTTGCGTGTAAATATTACGTGCTGTGTTCTTAGCACTACTACTAGAAGCTAGGAAGTTTTAGTCTTTATAATTTACTTTTAGTTTTACATCTTTGTGATTTAACTAGGGAAAGTTCTCTATGATGAAAGTTCTTTTGAATGGATTGGGCTATAAAGGTCCTTTCCCCAAAATATTGACGTAAGTGGTAAGTGCCATGGGGCTAAAGAAGTAACTCTGAGTTTCAGTTTCTGGGACTCCTAAAGAGGCTGCAGTGGCAAATAATTGCATATACCATCACATCTGACATTTCATGATTGGAACACCCATCAGTTAAGGAACAAAGATATTCTGAGCATGAGCCAGAACTTGACAAACACTTTCATTATGAGTAGTGAGACTCCTTTTGAGGTCCTATGCATTTATTGAATATGTTTCGTCGTGAGCATGTAAAACATCTTGTGTGAATTGAATAATTAAGTAAAATCATATTTGCACAGAAATTTTTAAGATTTTGGTATTTTAAACTTCTGCTTTTTCTCTTAATTGGTTACTATTTATTTCCTTCTGCTACTTTGCCTGCAGTTCTTTTCATAGGACTTGGGAACTTTTAGAACTTGCACATTTTCATCTTCCAGAAACAATGTTGGTGCATGATTGTGGGTGTTACTAGTTTTGAACCATTAGTCCACTGGGGGCCTTCATTCCTAATGAAATTTAGTCATGCTCATTTAAATATTTGGCATCAAACCAAACATTGCCAATATGCCATGCCAAAAATTGGTTACTTTCTAGGGCTGTAAACCAAACACCATTTTTGTTGCCATACCAATTATTGGATACAATCCAAACAGCTTTATTTTGCCAAATATTTGGTCATGCTATGAGTTGGCTATGACCAAATATTTGGTATGACTTTTCGTGGTTATAAACCAAACAGCCCCATAGCCTTTTTTTTTTTCTCTCTCAGGAGAACCAACTGGCCACCAAAATCAGGGTAGGAAACACGTGACAAAAACAAACATTCTAACAATGTAACATAGAGCTAAAAGAACAAACATTCGCAAATCGCAACTCGAAGGTTACTAGTACTTTCTAATTGTGTGTTGAGAGGTGCTTCTATACTTTTCTTTTTGATAGTTACATAAATATTAAAGCATGAACGAATGGTAGATGGTGATTAATTACCTCTTCATTTGCTTTAAGATTTATACAATTTGTATTGGAAGGGAAAACATTAAAGCATTGCTCGTGTATCATCACTGACTGTTTTTGCAAAAAAACTGTACAAAAACTTGTAACCATTGCTCGTCTGTGAAGGGCCATTTCACAGACGGTTCTTGTTTAGAACTGTCTGTGATGACTATTGTCACAGACGGTTTGCAAGTCATCTGTGATCACCCTACTCATCATTGACAGTTGGTTATATACGATATGCTTTACAAACTATCTTTGATGTGCCTGTGTGTGCAGTAGTGACCCCTCCTCGTTGATGGTCCTTTTTCATGTACTTGATCTTCATCTCTTTCGGCCTATCTTCTCCATCGATCGCACCCATATCCTCACACTGCAACCAAAACTTGCTGTCATATGTATGCAACTACCCACTACATGCGGCCACATGCATGGAATGTATGGACACGTACCTGAATCGAGATGTGGTTGACCATGGGGTCGAGGTTGCCAGGGTTGACATCGGGGCTTTCCGTGCGTCGTCTCTCTGAACGAGATGGATCCTAACTCCATAGTTGAAAAGCCTAGGTGCACACGGATCCCGATAAGAAGAATTTTTTTTTCACATAATGGGTGGAGATTTTGTGTATGAGATTAGTGTCTCGTATCGTACGGTCGTACCAGGCGCCGCTGAAGTCGAGCGCAGCGCAGGAGGGCGCGCGGTGGATGAGGACCAAGCCGATCGAGGGCCTTGACGTAGAACTGGACGGAGGCGTCGACGGTCTTGGAGAGGCGGGATACGTGGTTGAGCGCCATCTGCGGCACGTCCTCGTACAGCTTCTCGGACGCCGCCGGGCCGACGATGCCGTGCGTGCGCCAGCCGTTCGATCTCCTCCCGCATGTCCGCCTCACCCTTGCAGTACTCCCTCTCCCATCTTGGCGTAAGTGCATTTGCCCAGCGCGCTAGCTACCGCGCGCAACGTACCGAAGCGAGCTTGGAGAGGGGGAGCGTGCGCAGCTTTTTAACTCGAGCTCGCGCGGGCTCCGCGCATGGCGCGATACGCGTCGTGTTACTGGGCTTGCCACGTATTTGCGTATGGTTTTGCACGCACACGGCACGGGGTGGCGCTCGACGGACGCGTCAACCGAGAGGCTTGCCTGCGTAATCTGGGGATTGTTTTGCGGCCTGTGTGCCGTAGCGTCAGGTCGGCACCGTACGTGCGCCAAAGCGGTGATCGATGCCATGCTCTGCTGCGCGCTGGAACATCCCGAAGACCATGTGAATGTGAGCGCCTCTGCTGGGTACAAGCGCCACTGCGCGAGTGCAAGGTGGCTGCTTGCTTAAGCTGTTTTGGTTCTGCATGCGCAGCACGGCAACGAGCGAAGGCAGGATTGCAGCTTGGCCATGAGCACATGACCGGCCGGTTTGCTAATTCGTCGTTATTTGTACAGGTCTGAAAACCGTACAAAAATTGCGTAACCAGATCGGGTCGTGGTAACATGCCGCGACGTATATATACTAATAGCGTGTAAAACGCCTCCGAAGTTTGCCGTCGATGCTCGTGTTCTTCGAAGATGCTAATTCGTTATTATTCATATAAGATGGAATCTTACTAAGATGCATAACTAGACTCATGACGCCGCATGGGTACACGTCAAACATCAGGTCCATGGATGGTAACACGTCGACTTAACAAGTCAGCAGTGAATAAACACCCACTTCTCGAGTTCGTCCAAAGGAAAAATAATTCCTAATAATACCTATACTAAACTTAGAAGAATGTGCCGCCTAGGAGGGCCTCCACATCATGCTGAGCCGCGCGGAAGCCAGCTTGGCTCCTTTTTTCGCGTGTAGATCTCTCAAAAAATGCGTAATTATGTGTAGATCCTTCCTGCGGTTTTTTACGAAAAGAACCTTTTGGTTCAGAAAAATCGTGATTCTTTCGTAAAAGGACCCTAAATAAATACCGAAAAAAGAGCGTAGTTACGTTTGGATCATTCCAACAGTTTTTCACGAAAAGGACCTTTCGATTTAGCGTAATCGCGGATCCTTCGTGAAAGGACCCCAAATAGATGTGAAAAAAACGTGATTGCGTTTGTATCCTTTCAACCGTTTCACGTGTTTTCTCGACGATTTAAAAAAAACGCCGCCGAAAAAAAAGAAATTGTTTTTACGAAAAAAAACAACGCACGTGGCGTATCACGCCGCAAAAAAATTCCTAGTTTCAACTATGGGTGAAATCATTCAAAAACGGGCAGCTAGGCCTCTGTGAGGCCACAGGAGTGCACGCGAGACATCAGGCTCATACAGGTAACAAACCGACGTTCACACCAGTAGTAAATAAACACTGCTGCTTGTTGCCGTGAAGTAGATCAGATCTCTAAGAGAGAGTGAATTAGGATTCTTTTAAGCAATAAATGCTTAATTTAAAATTTAATCTTTACTTGTCCAACCTAGCTGACTATGGTTCCTAGTAAAATTTTGCTACTTTATTCCAACCCTACACAAATTCTATTTAGTTAAGAAATGAACTACAACAATTTAAATGTAGACATATAAAAGAGACAAGGAACATAACTGATTTGTTACTGAGATCTCGAAAATTTAATGATCTCTCCTACTCTTTGTTGGAGCACTCTAGCAAGAGTCTGGCTTCAACTTGAAATCGTGCAAAAAAATCAAGTCATTCACTTGATAGTCCTTCTCCACTCCAAATAGGTGGACTCCAAACCTTCGTAAGACTCTCAGTGCTTTCCACAAACGCCTCCGAGAAAGGTTACCAAGCCAAATGCCCCTAAGCTATCTAGGAGCCATCAACCTCCAAAAGTATGAAGCCAAGTGGGAGAGTTAGGATTGTGCTAAGCCTCAGATTGAAAACTAAGCAGCTATAACTAACACCAAATATATAACTAAGCGTTCGAAATTTTCTATTCATAATAGGGGAGGTGTTCACTAGCTAGTAGGTGTATGCTTTGGACCATGGCCCTAGCTGCCCTAGACAGCTCCACCCGTGAATAAGCCAAAAACACTCACCTGAAGCAAGATCAAGTAACGATGAGTGATGCACAATCTAGACTTATCTACTCTCTCAAACACTCAAAAGATTTTTAATTCAAACTTCAAAGTGTCCTCAAACTCCTCAATATGATGAATACAGAGATAAAGTCGCAATAGATCTAGTTTGAACCCTCATAGGGTCTAATACAGATAATTCAAAATATCTCTTTGAGTCAGACCATCGACCCACTCATATTATCCAGCTTAAACACTTTTAACGATAAAAAATATAGCTATTACACACACTCAAATGGTCCAACCCATTCAGATCATCTGCCTAGCTCAGACCATCCAAGCTAGTGAAAAACTCAAGAATACCTTCTCTATCAAATTGATCTATACATGCTCCGATCCACTTGGATTATCCGACACATGAAAATCAATTCAGACCAGGTATCTGTCGAATTGATCTAACCCATAGTTTAACACACTGGGATTATCCAGATCTATTTAAGTACTTCTTTATAGAATTGCTCCGACCTATAATTTGGGCACTTGATCATCCAACTCCCATTCAAACTTCGACACATGCCATCTGTAGAATAGATCCAACTCATGCTTCAGGTAAGTCGAATCATTCTAATCCTATTGAAATTTATTGGACATTCTCCATGCTATATTGATCTGATTAATAATCTGAACAACTCAACTCTTATTTTCTTGACCAAGTTTGAAATTTCGCACATATTCTAAATTTAACATTCTTGCTTGGTTTCTTAGCTTCTTTGTACTAGATATAAGCTAGAGAATTTTAGTGTGCATCATAACTAGCTTACCAACCTCACAAAGCTAAAGATACTAGTCTTGAACCCCCTTAACAGTATGGCTAAAATAAAAACAAAGTATATTACTAAAATGATCCAAACTCGACTTCTAGGCCATTTGTAGTCAAAATGTCGAATATCAAGAACTCTCAATATATCGATGTCAAGTACTTACTCATCTTAAAACCTTCAAACATAGTTAGTCTTGACAATTAAACGTTATTAATCACCAAAACACTTAAATATCTAAAATTAAGGGCCTAGATGCTTATACGCTCTCTTTCCTTGTGTTCTTCATTGAGAAGATGCTAATTCGTCATTATTTGTATAGGGTAGAACCATAATAAGATACGTAATTAGGCCCAAGTAAAGCTACATGGGTGCACGCTAGACGTTAGGCTTACTAGGTGGTAACATGCCAATGTACATGCCGACGGTGAATAATTGCCTTCTCCTTGAGTGTAGCCGAAGAAAAATGTGCTAAGTCCTCATTTCTACTATAGGGTGAAATATTTTAAAGATGGGCAGATGTGTCCATCTAAATGGGTCACGCAAGACGTTAGGCTCACTTGGGTAACACGCCCATGTACACTCTAGTAGTGAATAAACGTCTACTGCTCGTTGCCATGATCCTTGTGTTTTTCATAGAAGAGAAGACGCTAATTTGCCATTATTCGTATAGGGTTGAACCGAAAATGTCTAACTAGGCCCTAGTGATGCAACATGGGTGCATGCTAGATGTGAGGCTCTCCGGCTAGTAAACATGCATACACATACAATAGCAATGAATAAATGCCTCCTCCTTGAGTTCGTGCAAAGGAAAAGGTTCCAAGTCCTCATCTCTACTACAGGGTGGAATTATTCAAAGATGTGCAACTAGGCCCCTTGATGCCGCACGGGTGCACACAAGATGTCAGGCCCACATGGGGTAACACGCCGACATACACATCAGTAGTGAAAACGCCTACTACTCGTTCCCCTGATCCTCGTGTTCTTTATCAATGAGAAGATGCTACTTTGTCATTATTTGAAAAGGGTGGAACCGACTATGATGAGTAGCTTGCCCCTCTGCCCCCATCCACGAAGCTGCATGGGTGCACAATAGACGTTAGGCCTATCGGGTAGTAACACACTAATGTACACACCAATGGTTGAAAGTGCATCTAGGCTCCTCAAAGTGTTTTGGTGATTTATGGCGACACAATTATGTATGCTAACGGTGCAAGTGAGATTCTATGCAGTTATCAAGGAGATATCATTATTGGAAAGGCGATTGGAGATCCCCACTATATTCAAAATGTGAAAAGGCGGCATCAAGACTTCGATTGTATCTCTTTTATTTTATTGAGTCTAAGGATAGCCGTACTATTAAGGGGATCGACGGAAAATCGCTTCTAGGATATGCTTGTGCTCATAGGATGAAAATTGCATCTCAAAAGAATTTTAAAACAGTGCATTTCCTATTAAAGGTACTCTGGCGAGGAGGTTAGTCCGAGTATCCGGACATTTAGTCCGGACTCTCGGGAAAATGTCCGGAGTATCCGGGGATTAAATCCAGATACTCCGAGCTAGGGTCCTCGGTTAGTTTGTCTCTGGTAAGTCCGGAGTATCCGGACATTTAGTCCGGACACTCAGGAAATTGTCCGAGTATCCGAAGATAATGTCCGGACAATCCGGATGTCTTGTGAAGCACTGTAATCAGTTGGATTTTGGGAGAGCTATTTAAGCCCTCACTCCAAATCTAACCGTTGTCCAATTCATTCATTGCTGCATTCAATTCCCAAGCTCACTCTCTCACTCTCTTGAGCCCTAGCCTCTTTTCCCTACTTGAAGCTTTGATTTGGTTTGAATCTTTGGGGAGAAAAGAGGGGATTTAAGTGCTTTGAGCTTGCTTTGTTGATTCTTGAGCACAAGTTCATCCTCCAAGTTGATTTAGCGGCGTATTTGTTACTCTTGGAGTTTGAAGGGCTCCTAGACGGCAAGGAGTCACCGGGAGCCTCCAAGACTTCGTGTGGAGAGCCCCGGTCGTTTGTGAAGGCAAGCCTCGCCTCCGAAAGGAAAGAGGCAAGAAGTGAAGAACCGGCGAGTGCTTTGTGCAACACCGGGAGGAAAGAGGTCAAGAGGGACCCGGGCTTTGTGCCTCCTCAACGGAGACGTAGGATTCCCCTCAAGAATCCGAACTTCGGTAAAAAATCATTGTCTTTGTGCCTCATTTGCTTGAGCTAGGGTTTGTTGTGGTTGTTGGATCTTTAGAAGCCCCGATCTACTTACTCTTTGTGTTTGGCTCTAGATCCATATTTTTATTAAGTGCCTGACATCATTTAGAGTATTTGTATTCTGCTAGATTATTGAAATCTTGCAAAGATTTAAAATCTCTCCCCGAGCTGTCCAGTCCGGAGTTTCCGAATATTTAACCCGGACTATCCGAACAATTTGTCCGGACTATCCGAACAAAATATTCGGACAGTCCGGACTCTGTGTCTCGAGAGATTTTATTTAATTGCGAAATTTTAATACGCCTATTCACCCCCTCCCTCTAGGCGGCATATCGGTCCTTTCAATGGTGAATAAATGCCTTCTACTTGAGTTCAGCTGAAGGAAAAAGGGATAAGTCCTCATTTCCACTACGGGGTGGAATCATTCAAAGATGAACAGCTAGGCCCCTCTGAAGCCCCATTGGTGCATGCTAGATGATAGGCCCAAGGGGGGTAGCACACTGATGAACACACTAGCAGCTAGTAGTAAGTGCCTAGTATCTGTTGCTCCCGATTGCTAATTTGTCATTGTTCATACAGGGTGCAACCATATTAAGATGCATAACTATGCCCCAGTGATGTCGCATAGGTGTATACCAGATGTCTGGCTTGTTGAGTGGTAACACGCTGATGTACACGACAATAGTGAATAAATGTCTTCTCTTTGGTGAAGATCATGAGGGTTGGGGGGCAACAAGGATTTGATGCTGTAAGATCGAGGATGAGCCTAGAGGGGGGGTGAATAGGCTTTTATAAAATTTCTAAAACTAAATTCAAGTTTAATGATTACTAAGAACAATTTATGGTTTTCCCAATATAATTCTTAACAATTTTAGTGATCACAAGATAATGGTACTACACAAGTATTTTGGTTTGCTAATCAAGTAACACACAAGAATCAATGAGCTAGAATATCACGAGAATAAAACAAGCAAACCACAATTTGATGCATAAGAGAATTTTTCCGTGGTCTCGGAGACTTGCTTGTCTCCCTACTCCACGTTGAGGTAGCTTGAATTCCTTCAAGCCGGCTCCACTCGCTGAGCCTTCCCCAATCACTAGTGATAGCTCTTCCCGCTCGGGTAGGCGAGCCAGTGCCTTCACAACCGCCCGGGTCTTCACACAACCTCCTTTGTGAAGATCACCGGAGCATCACGCCTTCAAGCCGTCTAGGAGGCGGCAACCTCCAAGAGTAACAAACTTGACGCGGGCTTGAATCTCAAGAGTGCAATCAATATGGCTCACGAATGCAATGCACTCAATTTTAGCTCTCCAACACACTAAAATCAAGAATTCAATGCTCTAAAGGATGGAGAGAGTTGCTAGGGCTTAGAATGTATTCAATGGAGTGTCCAACTATGTCCTAGCAATTGGGGGTATTTATAACCCCACCAACTCAAACTAGCCGTTATTTCCTCTCATCGCGATTTTGCGCCACGGTAGGTACTACAGCCCTCTAGGGGCGGTAGTACCAAGACCATGTATAACGACTATTCGGCGCATAATAATGACCGACACGTAGTCACATAAATTTTTATATATGGTAGGTACTACATCTCATAGGCCGAGTAGTCACTTTTCTTGATCAAAAAGGACACGCTCGGTATAATGCTATCATAGTATAGGTCTTGATAGTACATGATTCTTGATACTACCGCCAACCCAAGCAGTAGTCTTGGTAGAAGAATTTCGAAAACACGCCTTCGGAAAATAGCTACCGCTAACTAAACCTCGGTAGTACAAGACATGCGTACTACCGCTGATGCATCTTGATAGTGCCTCCTCGAAGATTTTCCGGAATTTCATTTTAACTCTTGAATGCACGACTATATGAATGATGAATTGAGCCATATCTTATGCACTTTCAAAATTCAAAGACCCATATCAAGTCCCTCTTAATAGTACGGCTACTATTCTAAAAAATCCGATCTTTTTCCCAACTCCGAGATCGGTGAAAATACTAGAAAATACTTCTAAATTTTATACCTTCATTTCTTTAGCTTCTTTTGCGCGTACTCCTTCCATTTCATACTTGTGACACTTCAACGTCCATTGAGGGATACATTTATCCTGATTCCAACTTACTTGCACAAAACATCGTTAGTCTTTTTCGCGTGATTGTCATTAATTATCAAAACCCTAATCATATGGGGGCCTAGATGCTTTCAGATGCTTATTCAATATTGGTGTGCACTTCGACGTGTTACCACCCATGGGCTTGTGTCTGGCATGCACCCGTGTGGCTTCAGAGGGGCCTAGCTGCCCATCTTGAGTGATGCTACCCTGTTTTAAAAATGTTGACTTAGCACCTTTTCCCTCAGGCAAACTTGAGGATGAGACATTTATTGCCGCTAGCATGTATGTCGTCGTGTTACCACCCAGTGGCTTGACGTCAGGCTTGCATCCATGCGGCTTCACGGTTGCCTAGTTACGCTTATTAGTATGGTTTCATCCTATGCGAATAAACAATGAATTAGCATCTTCTCCTCGGAGAAGAACATGAGGATCGAGGGCGATGAGCAATAGGGGTTTACTCAGTACTGACATGCATGTCGTTGTGCTACCCCCATGGGCTTGTCGTTTGGTGCGCACCCCATTGTAAAAAATGGGACTTAGCTCCTTTTCCTTTGACCAAATTTAGGAGAAGGCATTTATTCACTGATGACGCATACGTCATGGTGTTACTACCGATGGTCCTGATTTATGGCGTCCACCCATGTGGCTTCATCGGGGGCTAGTTATACATCTTAGGACAATTCCACCTCTATACAAATAATGATGAACTAGCATCTTCTTGGTGAAGAGCGTGAGGATCGGAGGCGTCAAGCAGTAAGCATTTATTCACTACTGGTGCCCTTGACTCTGTTGTGCAACCATGTAGCTTCACTGGGGCCTAGTTACACATCTTAGTGCAACAAGCAGTTGGCGTTTATTCACTATTGGCGTACATGTCGGCTTGTTACCAACCAGTGGGGCTGACATCTAGCGTGCAACCATGCGGCTTCATCGGGGCCAAGTTACGCATCTTAGCGTGGTTTTACCTTGGTCGGCGTGTTACCACTTGGTGGGCCTAGAGGATTAAAGTGGGCTAATTTTATTTTTATCTTTCTTTGCGCCATTAAAATTATTTCATATGTGAAAAAGTTACTTGTTGCTTTGCCTGTTTTGAAAAGGGTATCATGAAGTGAAAAAAATGTATATGAAGGGTCAGCCTAATCCGAGATGTAAAGGAGTTGTTGACTGCAGGGTTTTAAAAACCGACGAAAACCATGATTTTTGACCTTACCGCTGCGGTTTGAAATCTAAAACCGTTTGGTAAACCGGTCTAATTAAAAAATCAAAAAATTTGAAAAAAATTATGTGTTGAAAACCGCTCGAAAACCGTTGAAAAACTACGTAAAAAACAGCTCGAAAACCTTTTATAGGAACATTCAATTGGTCGGTTAGTTTTCAGTGAAAACGAGCGGTTTTTCGTTGAAAACCGAACGATTTTCATTTTTTTTTTCAAAATTTTTGATTTCTTAACCCTTCAGTTTCTGACAGTTTTTGAGAGGTTTTTGCAGTTTTTGAATTTCGAGCGGTTTTTACAGTAACATTTTTTGGAACCCTGGTTGACTGCGATGAATGAGTTACAACTCGTCAAGGCTAAGGAACATCAAAATAGGGCAGCACATGAGTTAGCCTAACATATTAGACATGTCAATAGCATAGCTTTTTGCCCAATACAAATTTCTTGTATCGTGCATCTTGTGCTCTAAGATTGTAAATTGTAATGCTTCCATATTAAAACATCTCTTTCCCTTGAAAAAAGTTGATCTAAAAATGTCAATACCCGATTTAAAATTGCTCAAACCACGTGCCAGTCGAGGAAGGACCAGGGCTAACATGAACACACACGGGGACTGGGAATCCCCGTTCTTAATTGCTCCAAGGGAGGTCCAACGAGCGTTGGACGGCGCCGCTTGTCCAACGCGCGCTAGACCGTCTGATCAATGATGCGCAAAACACCCCCACACGTCTAATAACCGCATTGGCTTGGCTCGCACAGGCCCGCTCCACGCCGCAGCTGCCCTCCACGCACGGCTCTGCACCGTCGCTGTCCTTAACGCGGAGGCGCCCGGGAAGCGATCTGCAAAACACGACGTGCTAGGTTTTCCTCGATACCCTATGTCCGATTCATTCCTCCCAGTGGCGGATCTGCACCTATGTGGTCCAATTTTTCCATTTGAGTGCCGATTGCAATAGGATTTTGGCGGGATTAGGGCTCCCTGGCCCGATGGCGCCGTTGTAGGCGAGCAGGTCAGTGAGCTTCATCCAGAGCTCCTCGTACATTTGTACCTCTTTCTCGGTTTTGAGTTTCATGGATGGAGGGTCAACGCATTCTGGGCCTGAAAGGACCGAGATGTTGCCTAGAGGGGGGTGAATAGGCGTTTTTTAAATTTAAATCGCAGCGGAAATTAAAACTTCGTATACTCCGAAATTTACTTCGGACTGTCCGAGTAGTTCGGATAGTCCGAACGAGTCAGGGTTCCAAAACCCTAGAATGTAGATCTAGCGAATCTAGAGATGTTTCTAGTACCAAATGATGTATCTTAGTTAAGAATACTTGCAGAAGATGAAATCCCACCAATATCTATCACAAGAGACTACTAAACACTTTAATCCCCAAAGATTTAAACTAAGCACGAAAGGGTACAAAATAGAGAAACAAGATGCAAAGAGACACAACGATTTTTACCCAAAGTTCGGATTCTTGAGGGGATCCTACGTCTCCGTTGAGGCGGCACCAAGCCGGGGTCTCTTTCAACCCTTATCCTCTAGGTGTTACACAAAGCACTCACCTACTTCCTTTTGAATCCTTCCCTTGCGGAGGTGGATTTGACCTTCACAAACTTCCGGCGGCTTCCCACACGAGCTTAGGAGCTCACCGGCGACTCCTAGCCGTCTAGGAGTCGTCAACCTCCAAGAGTAATAGACGTGCCAAGAAATCCGCGAGAGAATGATTTTTGTGCTCAAGATGAATCAATATCACAAGATCTATCAATCTCTCAACTCACTCAACCTCAAAAGATTCACAAATCAAAGGACTTAGAGGGAGTGAGGGCTTGAGCTCTAGAGGCTTGAAATGGCTGCAAATGAGTGGAGTTAATGCTCTACTAGCTGTTAGGTGAGGGTATGGGGCTTTTATAGCCACTCAAAAACTACCCATTTTGAGTTGTGCCCGAGTCTGTTCGGATAGTCCGAACAGGCTGAGTTCAGGGCAACTGAGCGACCCAGCTCGGATAGTCCGAACACCTCGGATACTCCGAGTGTTCGGATACTCCGAAAAATCTTCGGACACTCCGAACCCAAATAAACTCACCCTAACCGAGGGGGTCCACTCGGATACTCCGAACCTATGTTCGGACATTCCGAATCCAATTTTTACCAGACCAACCGAGGGGGTCAGTTCGGACATTCCGAACCAGGGTTCGGATACTCCGAACTGTTTTGAGCAAAATGCCCCCAAGACTTTATGCTTTGACTCATTTTAACATTAGAATTCATCATTGAGCACATTTAATCATTCTAAAGCTATTTCTTGCCATATCCCTCTTTATAGTACGGCAATCCTTAAACTCAAATAAAATTAAAATACGTATACCACCGTTGAGTGTAACCGATGCCGTCTCTCCTTCGATTTGAGGGTCATCTTTTCTTAAGCGACTTTCTCATGAGCGTAATAATCTGTTCACAATACTCATAAGGCTCATTAGTCACTTAATCTTGTTGTCATTAATCACCAAAATCATTGAGGGGCATAGATGCACTTTCAGGGCCACCGCCCTTCCGCCTGTCGACGCGCACAGCTTAGTCGCTGCCGCCGATGAGGACCTGCGTGTGTTCAAATGCATCACAGTGAGCATGAGCTCTTCTATTTAGAATTTCTAGGATTTGTAAAGTTGCTCCTAGTTCCTAGTTCTTAGTTTTGCTAAATTGGTTTTAGTTATCCTGTTTATATAATTTCCATTTACATCGGGCCTGAATCTCCCCTTTCCCCACAAACATTGATTCGTGTATGAACTGATTTCCCTACAATTCCATAGAAATCAATAGGTGTTTTTTTTTGGGAGAGTAGATATGTTTAGTTGGTTCAGCTACTTCTGAGGTTTGTCAATTTTAGTTGTTTTTCCTACATTAGTTTTTTATTGCTACTCAAAACCTGAAAACAATAAGCTCATTTACGAAAAGGTTGAACTGCAGGAACAGCTGGTTGAGTAAAAGAAAGTGAAGATCGACCTGCAACAAGAGCTGGTTGAGCAAAACAAGGTAAAGAATCCGTTGCAAGCAAAGGAGCTTTCACTACGAGAACTTGAATCCGAAGCACGCATAATGAGCATGGGCCTCAAGAACATGGGTAAGCCTTCAACATGCTAGCGGCGCCAGAGGTCCAGCATGGGCAGCAGTAGTGGCTGATATACAGCTTGTTTCCATGGTGTATTTCTTTGTTGAGTGTAGAACAACTTGTGCTAATTCAAATTCCATATGGTCTCAGATTTCAGTCTACAAAAAGGACACTGTTGCTGTCTGTGTGATTCAACTGAGCTCAGATGTTTTGATTATTGAATTAGTCATATTTTAGATGTTCTGATTATTGGATTGGTCAGATTTCAATCTACATGTGAAATCTTTTGCTGCTTCATTTTCAGAAAATAGAAATAAGGCTCATGTCGATGTGGTCAAACTATCAAATTCACAATCAACCATACTGCATATCACATGACCTTTACACCATAAAATGGAGAATATGGCACTACGTCAGGGCCATCCTTCCAACATCTGAATCAAACCACCACACAATATTTACAGATAAACTGAAAAAACATATCCAATCATTGCATTTGGGTAACATACAAGTTGTTCACAGAAACAACACTGAAAGACTGAAGTAATGAAATTGTTCACAGAGGCTGCATGCCTGCACTGACCAAATCATCCTTTATTCCTGCATCCTTTATTTGAGCATCAGGGCATATAAAAATTAATTCCCATACTTTATTCCTGCATCCTACCTAAATCATCGTTGTCTATATTCGAAAGAGTCATTGAATTGAAAAGATTCATAGCAGATCCATGCATTGGAATTTATACAGCCTGCATAGCATAATTGAAAATGGTCATATGAGTGGATCCAACATTAAAAAAATAGTAAAATATTGCAACAAACTTACATTGTTTTCTTCGCCAATATGACATGTAGCACCGTCAATATGAACAGACGATCAACGCCGACAATTTGAACAAGAGCCATACCATACCAATGCCGATAATCTGAAAAGAGGATAGGAAGATTAATGTGTGATGGATGTCGACGCAACAAGCAATATATGAGTTAGGATTAGAGTATCACCTTGAGAAGAATTGAGAAGGGAGAGGCGGCTCTCGGGGGATCGAGGAAAACCTAGCACGCCGTGTTTTGCAGATCGCTTCCCGGGCGCCTCTGCGTTAAGGCCAGCAGCAGCGCGAAGCCGCGCGTGGAGGCCAGCTGTGGCATAGAGCGGGCTTGTGCGAGCTAAGCCGATGCGGTTATTAGACACATGGGAGGTGTTTTACGTATCACTGGTCAGACGGTCTAGCGCGCGTTGGACGAGCGGCACCGTCCAACGTATGTTGAACCTCCCCGGAGCGGTTTTTAATATACAGAGTATACCTAGATTGAATCTCCTTCAAATCCAACAACAGCGCACCATAACCCACCCGATCAAACCAGCAGCCGTGATCACTCGAATGACGCGGCCGAGTCTTCCAAGTCGCGCAAACCAGCGCACAACTGGCCGCCAACTACCCTTTTAACCCGATCAGATCCGCACCAGATCGACCTAAAGCACGAGCCGATCGGTCCTAACCGGCTAACCCACTCGCGTCGCGCCGCACCACCACCGCTCCTTCATTCATACTCTTGCTTCCTGTCCGGGTCGCGAAAAAAATTCCATACCTCCGCAATCCCGTGTAACGCTACTGCCTAGCGGCGCGAGAGCGAGAGAGACTGAGAGAGGGCGCGCCCAGATCTGCGCGGCCGCCGGAGATGGCGTGCATCAAGAGCGCCCAGAGGGCGGCGCTGACGGCGCTGGCGCCGGAGGCGCCGTACCTCGCCGCCGGCACCATGAGCGGTGCCGTCGACATGCTCTTCTCCGCGTCGGCCAACATCGAGATCTTCCGCCTCGACTTCCAGTCCGATTCCCCCGACCTCCCCCTCCTCGCCACCGCCCACTCCCCCGACCGCTTCAACCGCCTCTCCTGGTCCCGCCCGGGCGCCGCCGAGGGCGACTCCTTCTCCCTCGGCCTCCTCGCCGGCGGCCTCAGCGACGGCTCCGTCGCCGTGTGGAACCCGCTAAGCATGATCAGGTTCGGATCCGCCTCCCACGCCCATCTCACCGTCGAGATCTGCTCGTGCCCTGATCTAATTGTCGCTGTTGCAGCTCCGAGGGGCAAGCGGAGGACGCCATGGTCGCGCGGCTCGAGAAGCACACCGGGCCGGTAAGTGGTGCCGTGCTGATTGGTTGGAATTGGGTGCCCGTGATTCTTACTTCTGATGGTGTGTTGATTGCGTTTGTTTGGTTTGGCAGGTTTGCGGGTTGGAGTTTAGCGAGCTCACGCCGAATCGGCTCGCTTCAGGGGCTGACGAGGGGGAGCTTTGCATCTGGGATCTCAAGAATCCTTGCGAGCCAGTCGTGTTCCCGCCACTCAAGGTATCGGCAGTCTGGCACATATCTTGTTGTCATAGAAGGGGATTGTGACCTTATTGTTAACCTTTATAATGCATGATTTCTGCAACTTTTCCGCTTCCATTGATGTAGGGCTCCTTTGTTTGTGTGTGCAAAGCATGGTGTTATGTATTTGTGAGTGTCCTAGCATGATTACACCCAATTCAGATGGGCATTTCTTCTGTTGAGGCGCAGCTGTTGAATACTTCAACATTTTTGTTGGACAGCTATTAGGTGTAAAGCACCGTTCTTATTTTCAACTCGCGTTCAACACTACCTGATGCAGGGCTTAAAAAATATCTTGCTGATATGCCATTTGTAGTTTTTGCAATACGCGTTTATTCACTACTGGCTTAAAAAATAGAAATTGCGTCTGGCTTGGGCGAATTGTGTGTTAAGACCAAACAGGTCTTTCTAAAGATTCTTAATGTTTGCTTGTTGCAAACAGATCGTGCACTTCTCACCCCCTTTCCATCAGCATGCATTTTATTTCCAAATGTTTGATGGGGAAAGTTAATTTGACTGGAAATAAACACCATTGGAGTCCTGGTCTTTTTTTTTGGTGTGGGTGAATTAAGGAATGATTCAAATAAACATTTAAAAGAAAATCTGTAAGTCCAAGGTGTTTAGAATACAATATGAATGCATTCATAACCTGCCA
>JAYEVE010000027.1:0-129272 GCA_036346375.1 Guadua angustifolia | reverse complement strand
GGCCCCTACCTCTCCGGCGCCGGGATCCCCGGGGTTCGGGTTTATTCCCGGAAAAAACCCCTTTCGGGTTTGGTTTTGAAAAGCCGGGAAAATTTGTTTACGGTTTGGAGCGGTTTTGGGAACCCCGGGGGCCGGGTTTCTTTGTGGTTATCCCCCGGCCAGGTTTTTGGTTCGCTTTTCCCGGGGGGCGGGGGGAGCCGGACCCCGGGGATGACCCTTTGGCGGTGGGCCCTTGAGGAGTTTGGGGGGGGGTTTATTCGATGCGAGGTTTGTCTTGATTTTTCCCGGCCAAGCCCGTGCAAGGCGAGGAAAGGGGTTTTGGGGCTCTCAAACCCTTGGTTTCCCGCCCCGGGGCGCATCCGGTATTTGGGCCCCCGAGGTGCCCGGGCCGGTTTCGGACCCCAGCCCGGGAGGCGCATTTGCCGAAGGGGAAGGGCGCCCGCCCCATCCGGCTGGGCATGCTTACAATAGTGGCCCGGGGTGGGATGAGGGGGAGCAAAGTTTGTTTTATGGTTTCCGCCTGTTTCGGAACCGAAATGTGGTTGAGGGCCCGGCCCCGGGGGAACCTTTTGGGGCGTTACCCGGGCGGGCCCCACCCATGGGGCACCTTTGGGCTACTCGATTCGAAGTTTCCCTCGGGAATTGGGCGGCTGGCCGATCCGCCGAGGCCCGGGGGGGAGGGTCAACATGTTTTTGGGAAGGGCCCGGACCCCAAGGGCCCCGGTCGGGTTTATCTCGCTCCCGTTTTTTTGTTCGGCGACGTAGCCCATTGGTGGGGGGCCGGCCAAAAGGGTAACCCGGTAAGTCGGTAAGCTTTGGCACAGGACCGTGGGGTTCCGGTTTATCCCCGCCGAAGGAATTTGAGTTCGGGCAGGCCCGAGAGGGGCGACCCGTTCCTTTCGCCCCCCGCGGGATTAAAGGGGGTAAGAAAGGGCCGGACGCTAACCGCCGGATTTGCCGGGAGGGAAGGGTGGTTCGGGCCTTGCTTTGGGGAGCCCTTTTGGCCATTCCGCTTTAAAGGGAAAAAGGGCCATAAGGTTCCCTCGGTTCCCGTTTTTGCCAAAGGAAGGGCGAGGGCGACCGGGGAGGAAGATAAAGAAACCGAAAGGATTTTTGCCTTAGCCCCCACCCAACGGGCCCCCGACTTTAATGCGCGGGCCGGGAGGCGCCCATTTTGTGCCGGGGGCCCCTTTACAAGCTTCCTTCCCTAGGAGCCGGGGGTCGACGGGGGCCCGGTTCGGCTGTACGGCGAGACTGAGCCCCCCGAGCGCGGCGCCTCCCTCCCCGCCGGCCCCGCCCCCATTTTAAATGGGGGCACCAAATTGGGCCCATCGCGACCTCAGCGGCGGGCCGGGTTCCCCTTGGGCCCGGAAGTTTCTTCCTTTGGGCGCGAAAAGTTTGGGGCGGTCGGGCCCCGGGGGGCCGCACCAAATTTTGGGAACCGGAGGATTTTTTCAAAGGCCCCCACCCCGGAGGACCCGGAGGGTTCTAATCTGTGCAGGAGAAGCGCCCGCCCCCGGAGAGGCCCGGGGTGCCAAGGGGCCGCCGGTTTTGGGAGAGGAAGGGAAGATGGTGGGTTTTGAGCCCCGGTGGGGAAACGGTGCCGTTTCTTCACTTTCGGGGAGGGCAAAACCTTTATGGAAGCCCCACCCGAGTTTCAAATTTAGGGTTCCGATCCCATGGGTGGAGGGTTTCGTGGGCCCCCGCAGAAAGCCCTTTCAAATGCATTCCTGAAGCCTTTTCATGAAACCCCAATTGGGGGAGGTTCCCTACCCTTTCTTTGAAACAGCCCCGCCCCGAATAAGTTCGTTTGCTGGGATTTTAGGGGAGGAAGATGGGGCGGGCGATCCCAATGTGCCGACAGGGAGTCCGCCGGGAACCGAGAGAAGAGGAAGGAGAAGAGGGTTGCCCAGATCGACGCTGCAGGAGGCCGGTTACCACCCTTTCTTCGGGTGGGGGGGTCGCTTCAAATGAATGGACTTACGATCCGTAGAAGAATACGATTTGAGCCGCCCGACGATCCAATGGAGGACATCGACCGAGGTCATCATTGGGACCCGGGGACGCCCGACGGGTGCCCCGAGGGGGAGAGGGCCCCTTCTCCGTGAAGACCCGGAAGAGGCGTTGTTCGCCCCCGACGGGTTAGTCTTGTCCTCCCGGCAGGGTGATTTTAAAATGTCCCCGACCCCTTTTTTTAGGAATTTTTCGAGGAAAGTTGAAGAGGGGCGGAACGCCCGGGACGACGCCGATTCCCCCGGCGGAGCCAAGATGCGCCTCGACGAGGAAGCGCCAGGCGGGCGGCTACCCGCGCCTGGTCGCCGACGGGAAAACGGGTTTGGGGTGCGAGGCGCCCACAATTGGGGCCCCATGACGCCCGGGCATCAAGACACCGCCATTAACGGGGGCCGAGGAGGGCGGACATCTCGCCTGCGCGGGGTGCGCCACCGAGGAATTGATCGGAAGCAAGGGCCGCTGGAAGGGGGCGGCCGGGGGACGAAGCGCACGGGGGAGGCCGGATCCGCTTTGGGGTGATGGAGGCCCCAAGCGGAGGGGCCGGGAACCATAGGGAGTTTCCCCGCCACCATCCGGTCGCCGGGACCCATCCCAGACATCACCGCGGACGATGGGGGAGTTGAAGAGGGAAACCCGGGAGGGTTCCCAACGGGCCCACCGAGTTGCGATTCGGGAGCCTCAAACCTTGAGTCTTCCGGAGGGGCCGGAGCCGGAGGGATCATTTCCGGGGCGGTTTGTTCGAATTTTTCGCCGGATGTTGCGGATCTTGAAATGGGCAGGCCGGCCGCTTTCGGGCGTCGGGCAAGTCCGCCCTTCCCCGCCGCAACCGAGGGCCGGGGAGGCGCGACGACGGACCACCGCAGGAGGTGGAAGCGCAAATTTACCCCGGAAGAGGTCACGGATGGCAAGTGAGAAGGACGATGTCGGGAGGAGCGCCCCTATTCCCCGAGGGCGAGGGTATCCAGTTGAGTCCGGGAGGCCAATAAAACCGGGCCAAAGTGATGCCGGCCGAGGAGGAGGCCCAACGCCGGACGCCCCGAGGAGGCCTGGGGGTGAAGTCCGGCGAGGAGGTCCCGGGAGGTTCAAGCTATGGAGAGCGCCACGCCCAAGGAGTTGTTGTCTTGATTCGGTGCCGAGGCGACTTAACTTTTGCTTCGATTTGAGCCGAAAAGATTCACCGAGGTCGGAGGCACGACGTTCGGGGAAGACGCGACGGGCGCCGGAGGCGCCGACGACCAAAAGAAATGGAGGATGAGGGCCGAGCTGGTCGCCGAGTTGGGGACCTTGGGGAAGGCACCGGGTCAGATCCGATGCCGGGCAGGCGAGGTACGAAGTTCCGCCATCGAAGGGCCCGCGGCCGAGCACGCCAAGAAGTTTGAGGAAAGTGCCCCGGGAGCCACTTCGCCTTTGTTAACGCCGGGTCTTCTACAATGGCCTTGACTCGACAAAGGCGGGACCCAAACCGACCGCGAGGAGGTTGAGCCCGACCTGTGTTGAGCCCCATGCCCGAGCGACCCACGATACCCCAAAGTCCTCCACGGGATTTAAATAATGTTAGGATTTAATTTTTGCAGTAAAACAGTATATAACTAATCGGGTTTGTTTTTGTGCTTGTTGAAGTTTAAGCCCTTTTTGCGCCGAAACCGGACTGAAACCGCCGAGGTTTTTTCCGGGAGGTGTTTTATTCAAAGAAGCGCCGGAGGGGTTAAGACTCGAGGCAATGCGCCCATTCAAGCCTCCCGCGGGAGGATCGCCCCACGATTTGGTTTGACCGCAGTAGCCCTAGAAAGCGCTATTCAAACCGAGCCCCTGGGGCAGGTCGCATTTGGGCGATGTTACCCCTGGGGAGCCGAGTAGTTGGTCGGGTCCAAACGCCAAGGTCGAAAGTTGAAAGCGAGAGCACCATTCACATTTTGAGGAAATGGACATTTCGACGACTTGTGGCTCGATCGCAAAGTTACCCTTTTTCCGAGAGCGCACAAACCGACCGGGCGAGGTCAGCCTTGGCCGGGTAGGTTACCCGGAGGGAGCCAGTGGTCAGGACCCAATTGATGAATGTGAATGATATTTCGAGAACGGAGCATGCCACATTTTGAAAGGGCGTTCGACCGACTTGTGGCTCGACCCAATGTTACCCTTTCCGCAGAGCCCTTTCAAACCGAAACCGGGCGAGGTTGTAGGCTTTGGCGGATAGGTTACCGGAGGGTGGTCACGGACCCACCGCTTGAATGTAAATGACGCTTTCGAGCCTCGAAAGCGGCGCATAAAACGGGTTTCCCAGATCAGCCCGAGAAGACCATGAAGGAGACGAGTGTGACTTATCTTTTGGGTTGGTCGAGGCGTTTCCGGCGCCGGGGCCGGATTCCAGGATGTCCGAAAGGGAATCGCGCGTACCAAGAGTCGCCGCGAAGAAGGGCTTCGACCAGAAGCCGCCGCATTAAATGCGGAGGGAGAATGCACGCCGCGCCGCAGCCGCCGAGGGTGGCCAGAGACGCCGAGCACGCGAGACGAAGGGGTTTTCCCGGTGAATCCCCAAAATACGCAGCGGGAGGCGAATCCATACCCCTAACGCAGGGGCTTGCCCCTTCGCCCAAGTCCGCTCCCAGGAACTTTCGCAGGCGGCGAGCGCGGGAGACGCAAAGAGGGCCGAAGCGAGTGGGGGGAGCCTGGGGCTCACCTTCCAAGAAGCGCGGAGGGAGGTTCGGGCCAGGGGCGGTTGATCTACCCCCGGGTTCTTCATCCGGAGACCCCGCCGTAGGTGTTCTTTGGTTGTTTTGGACGGGCGGGGTTGGAGTGTCTTGTTGACGCCCTTTCCGGCTTTGCTTTCCGCAGTTCGACCCACCAGGCCAAAGTGTTCGGAGGGGCTAGGTTCCCCAGCGGAAGGTCGGCCGAGGATCGGGCGGGAAAATGGTGGACGCCCGGGGTCCCATGTTGACCTGTGTCTGTGGGTTTTCCGCTGCCCTAGGGCGGGTGACGCGGAGGCGGGGGCCACCGGAACGAGGCGGGGCCGGGGCAAGACGCCGAGGTGCCGAGGGGAGATAGCCCCCAACGAGACTTCGACCCACGCTGGGTTCTTCTTCATGTTCCGCCTTAAAGCATGGGCAGGAGCCGAGGCCATCGGGGCGAGTCAACAGCCCGCTGAGCCCACCGGGCGAGGCCGCCTCACCCGAGCGCCGAGGCGCGGAGGACCCCAGCCCCGAGCGCCCGCCTGGGGGCGGAGGGTCGCCGCCGACGGCGGAGTAGGCCGGGGTTGGGCCAAAGGCGGGCCTTCACCCGGCCACGCCTCTATATCCGAGGCGACGCCCAGGCCGCCGAGGGGAGGCCGGGGAACTTGGCGGCCGCACGGAGGTTTACGATGAGACGGACGCGAAGGAGGCCCGGAGGGCGCCGGAGGACGCTTTTGGCCCCGATTTTGGGCGTCTTTCTCGAATCCCAAAAGGGAGGTATCTGGCCGAGCGCCTTTCACGGTCCCCGCGTTTGCATTTTTGCACTTTTTTTCCCTTTAGGGTTAGATAAGACGAGACTTTGTTTTTGTTGTCTCAGAACGGATGTACCCGGATTTGTTGAAGTTCCCGGGGCATGCTTTTCGCTTTTTTCTTGCAACGCCGATGATTGTCGAAGCTTGCGAAAAATTTGGATCGTCCGTGGGTCACCGTGAAAATCACGGCCCACCTTTTAGCGGCGACGGAAAACCCGAGTTTTTCCAAGACGAGACCGAATAGCCGTTGAAGTGGTTTTTGAGGGTAGACCTCACGCCGATAGGGCGCCACGTAAAAGGTTAGAACGAAGCCCCAGCTTGCACCGCCGGGTTGGTCGAGATGATGGGAAAGAAATGGGTTCTTAGGGAAAACGCCGAGGATGTTCCAAGCGCTGAAAAATGTTGCCTTCGCCTCGAAGTCGGTAGGTGCCGCCGGATTACCTCCACGACGGAAGGGGCCTTCCACGAGGTGAAAGCCAGCCCCGACGTTGGATCGACTCGGCGCAGATAAGTCGCCACGGAAGGCTTCCGGACCCGACTCAAACAGAGGCGGTTGGTATTTGGCACCGGAGAACGGAACGCGGGCTTGCCGAAAGGGTCGACGGCCTTTGTCCGGAAATCGAGCCCCGAGCCGGTCAAGGTTTGAAGTTGGGCGCCGACAGGGGTCGGGAAGATTGGCGCCCAACACCAAGAAGAATGGCGAAGCCGGTTGACTGTTAGTAGTTCAGTTCAAAGGACGGGGCAACTTTGGCCGCCATCCCTACCGACTTCTTCAATCGAAAGATTCGCCTTGAGCCCCGGGAATCATGCGCTTCCCTTTCGCCCGGCCGCTGGTCCCAGGCACGGCCAACACGCGATGTTGAAGTTGTAACCAGAAATTCCCCCAAACCGCTCCATTTTCCGGTGATGATGGAGTTCGACTCCAAACCGAAGAATGCCGCTGGAAGTCGATCACCCGGGACGAATGGTGGCGACGGGTTTGCCTATCCACTTGGTGAATTTGTCACCGCGACAAAAAGATGGGTGAAGCCCCGCGCTTGAAAGGTCCGGCGATCGAGTCCCCGACCGCAATGGCCATGTAATGGGAATCCTTGGAGGGCTTGAGGAAGGGCCCGAGCAAAAATTGGCACCCGCAAAGGGGAACGATTTGCGGCCACCAGGCCTGGCCAAGAGAAGTTCGAAAAGCTTACCCACGAGGGACCGGGGTACGGGTGGGATATTCCGCCATGGATGTTTAAAAGAACCCTTGCCTTGGTCGGTTAGGATGCATTTCGAGAACCCGAGGGACTTTCCTTGTAAAGGCTTCCCACCAGACAAAGGATTTGGGGCCGAGCAGGCGCCGCCCTGGCCGGACGGGGAGAGTCCCATCGCGCGCCGAAAGGCTTCCTCCCCGGACTGGCCACAAGACGCCTTGGCTTAGGAGGGGCGCCGGGGTCGGCGTGGTTTTGGCAAGGGGCTTTGGCCCCGACACCACCGTCCACCGACGGACGGGCGAAGTGGGCAAAGATTCCCGAACCGGCCCGCCCGAGGCAATGTTGGCGAGGTGGTCCCTTGCAGAAGGCCAGAATGTGATGGAGCTCAAACCCTTGAATTTTTTTTGAGCTTGAAAGGGCCAAAGATCCGCCATGCGGGTTCGGCTCGGAGGTTCATGACCGGTCGACCACCCCTTGAGTCGCCAGATATGAAGGCGACGCCGAGGTCGGGGCATCCGGAGACCATTGATGAGGGCCTCAGAGGGGACGCTTGTTGGGGCCAAGAGCAAGACAACATACGGAGCCCGGTCCGGGGGAGACGATGACGATCCCCCCGCCTCGTTTAGGTAGGACCCCAAGCCATTGTCCAAGATTCGGTTCGGTGGTGGCCTTTTCCACTCAGAATGAAGTCGGGCAAGGGCTTGGGACTTGATTGCGCTTTAACGAACGAGATGTCGGGTGTGAGTCGAGCGCCCACTTGGCTATTCTCCCCAAGGCCGCTCAGGGATGATCCGCTTGCGGGAAGACCACAGAGATGGGGTCCAAAGGGAATCGCTTTTTCCGGAAACACCCAGAGAGCAACTTTTGCACTTGCGGATAACGGGCTTTGATTCCGGAGTACTTCACGATGAAGTAACCGCCCTGTTTTGAGGACAAGGTCCTCCGCCCGCCGACGACGAAAGGCCGGCCACGTTGGGTTGGGCGGCGGGAGGAGCAGAGGCTTGCACGGCGATGGCGCCCAAGGGGGGTGATGTCGAAGGCCTTCAATCGGCCGAGGGTTTCCGAGCCAGGCGCCCAATCGGGTGGTTTCGGACCTCGAAAAATTTTGTAGATGACATCTGCAGCCGCCAAGGCGAGACATTTAAACGGCCAGTATCGCAAGGCATCCCGTCACCGACGCTTTTTGCCTCAGAATCGCCCCATCTTCATGATTGCGAGACCTTCACCGTTGGCTTTCGATGCCGCACTCCTGATATGATGAATCCGAGCTTTGGGAACCCCGAAAACGATTTCTTGGTTGAGTTTTGCGCGAACCACGGAGGTTCGCAGTTTCTTCCAGTCGGGCGACGAGGTCACGCCTTTTCGATTTGACGATTTATGTCGCCCACGATACCTCGGCGTTACGGCCGATTTGGTCTTCAAGGTGTGTTATACAGCGTTATATGTTGCGCTCAAGGTTTCGCATCGGCGATAGTATTGTCGACCCGAATTTCACAATCCGAAACCCTTCAGTGTTTTCAAAGACTAGTCCTGTGATCACCGCTAGTGCCCACAGCTAACAAAGATGAATATCACAAACATACACGCGGAATAATAAATAAAGTATTCATCTTTAATATAACAAAGTTGAACAACCTTAAGGTCAACTTACAATTGTGAAGCCTAGATGGCTTCAACTCGTGAGTAAAGTGAACAGCAATGAACGAAGAACGCTTGTGAATCCCATCAAAATACCACTGCATTTGACAAGGTTCAACTCCTAGATATTCGCCTTCTTGCAGTAATCTCCTTCTTCAAGACAATGACTCTCCTCAACTGGTGATGTTTTGTTATAGCAAGGGTGAGTACACAACCGCACTCAACAAGTCATGCATGTAATGCGCTTCTATTACTACATGCATGGCTTATTCCAAAGGAATGGCCGAATGGTTCTTTTGCAATAAAGCAAAGATTTCCAAATGATATCATAAATAGATTGAAAAGAAGTAGAACAAGTAATATCCATAATAAATTTTGTAATCATCTCAAGTAAAGCATTTCATCATTAACCAATTTCCATATCACAATGTCCACATTCCCAACCTCATTTTATTTTCAAAACTCTACCCTTGACCGAATCCCCGAGCAATGTCCAATACATGCGACACGGCTATTCAATAGTTTTTACACTGCAGAGGTTGTACACTTTACCCACAAGATACAATCAACTCACCACGTCACCGTGAATCGCCATACAACAAGATGCTAATGAGTGATCATAACAAAGCCTTTCGTAAACTTCTAGCTCAACCTAGAACCTCTCCGTGTTGCCTTCACTATCACTTCCTCACTCGAGTCAAGTATAGGACCGATTTAACACCGCTGGATGGGTACCAAGCCGCAAGACAGTGCACGCCCCCATATATACCCCGGTGATCGCCACCCCGAGGTATCAAAGGTGAGATATTAGAATCCTACTAAACTAGGTCCGCCCCATAACGTATATGTGGTTGTACGAGTGACTCGCTAAAGGCTTGCAAGGTGAAGTCCTTAGGGTGACCAAGGCAAGACTACCCCAAACAATTCACCAACAATACCATCACATAGTTCACCAACAATACCATCACATATTTTACCAACAACACCACCAAATACCAAAGTGACATATCCAATGCCACTCTTGCCACTTGCCTCTTGGTCTAAAACATTTTACCACCCAGCTTGATTATTGCGCAACACAATGCCAACAACAACTCAACATCCATGTAGAACCACTCTAGTTCCACATATCAACATCATCGTGGCAACATGTCACACCATTTCACAAACACATTTCATAATCCATTAATCAAGATATCCTTTTATTTTCGTAAGACATGAGTTGCGTGGCATGGCTAAGCAATTATACACTGGCCTAACCAACCCATGTTGGCAAGTAATAACAACCAACTAATAATCAACCATCTTAGGGTGACAAATGAATTATGGCATACAAATAATCATGGCAAGGTGATATTTAGCAATTGGGTTGAATAACTAATTCCCAAATTAATTTAATTCATTTTAATCTTGAACTAGCATGCAATAATTTGAATCAAAGTAAATTTGTAAAATGGGAACAATATGATCAAAGCACAACTTGCTCGGTACTTGCTATAAACCGCTTCTTTACTTTTTATAATTGATCTTCGCTTCTCAACCTTTGGCTCTTCAATCGAATGCTTCGACTTCCTCGCCCTTCTATTATTTTGTAACTTCGACGCTGCCTAACGACAAAGAAGCACAAATACAACAATTCTCAAAAGGCAATTCAAATAAACTCCAAATTAAGATTAGATTGGTACTGAACTAAAGGGATTGAATTTGATCAAGATTGAATGAAAGAGAACAAAGCTTTCGTAAGATTTATCGAGAAGGTTACGATCGATAATCATGAAAGAACGGAGTATATTCCAGTGGAATATCCTTCGAGATTAATTATCTCGACTTGACAGATACTAACATATGGGCCAATGGTCTATTGACCAAGTCCATGAATGATTTCCCAATCAATGGCGATTAGATTTTCAAAGATAAGACAAGAACAAGGGGTCAACATCCATCGCGATTTGATAAGAGTTCACCATACATCGGCGAAAAGGCTCGGCGATGACAAGACGGCGGCGATAAGAGGACGGGCTAAACTCAAGGTGATAGGGCTAGATCACATCAAGGCGATAGAAAGATGATGACATCGCACTAGGGCCTTTACTTGAATGCACGCCGCGATGAGAGTAAGGCGTTAACGGCGGAGGTTAACGACGTAAACGTTAACGACGGAACGTTATCGGCGGAACGTTAACGCAAAACGTTAACGGCGGAATGTTAACGGCGGAACGCACGGTGAAACGTTAACGGTGAAACGTTAATCGCGAATGTTAACGGCGGAACGTTATCGATGGAGCGTTAACGGCTAAACGTTAACGGCGAAGGTGAAGCGGCGACGAACGCATATGAGATTACAAGGTGGCAACCATCGATTGAAAAATAGGGCAGCGAGGTCATGACACGGTCACAACGAACCAAAATGGTTGGCGGCACAAGATTTGCGCGGCGGCGCAAAAGGCGGCGCGCCATTTAAAAAAAGAATTTCGTAGATGCAACAGCAAAGGGAAGTGTCCATCGCCAGAGAACGCGACGAGACGAACTCAACGATATTGCCGGATTTGGCGATGACAAGGCGGTTTACACGCAAAACGGAGCAACAATTAATTAGCTGAAATACAAATAAATTCTAAAAATTACAGAAATAATACTGGCAGGAAGGTATTGAATTTAGATGAATTTAGAATTTGAATCACTCGATTCCGAGTTCGATGGAGGAGAACGGATCAAACGGTTTGACTAGAAAGAAAATCCTGAATTAGAAATTGCACTGTAGCATCGCTACAGTGCTTCGTTCTTCTGTTTCCTGGCTGTTTTCAGAGCTCCATTAGAGGTTTCTTGCACACACAATACCGAGCTAGAGGGCATGGCAGCGCAAGGAAGTGACAATATAGAACGAGGACGACGACGCGGTGCCGGAGCATGTGACGGAACGGCGAACGGAGGACGGAAGCGGCACCGGCGGCGCTCGGGGCGGCAACGGTGTGGCTGCGCGGTGCTCTGGCGAGGGGGCAGCAGCCGGGACAAGGCGGCATGCGCATGGAGTGCGCCCGGGGCTGGGGAACGCAGGGGAGGACGCGGCTTGGCCGGAGGAGCACCGGAGAGGCGGCGCCACGACGGCTTGGCGGCGGCTCGGGAAACTCACGGCGGCGGCGCGGCTCGGCGGCGGGAAGGGCGGCCAAGGGGTGGGGGTGGGGCGGCAAGGTGAGGATGCTCGTGGACACGACGGCCGACCACGGGGAGGCCTAGGGCAGCGGCGCCATGGACGAACGGAGTGACCAAAACAGCCCGAATGGCATGGCGGCCAAAAACACGATAGAACGGGAATTTCTCAAACTAGCGAGAGCACGGCGTAGAGAAGGATCATACTAGGCTACATCTAAAAGGAATTTGATTGGGACTTACCGGTTTGGGAGAAATCGACGACGAACGGAGCGACGACCGACGACGAACAAACTTGAAATTCGGGGTCAAACTGCAACGAAAATCAAATCCGACCGGATGGTTGTGATCACGGAAGCAAAAGGCACAAAGTGACGCGGTCGGATTACCCGAAAACTCACCGGAGCAAAGATGGCTCGCCGGTGTCTTTGGAGGACGTCGGCGTCGGGTTTTCGAGTTTTGAAGAGGAAACAATGTTGCATCAACTGGGCAAGGTGAGCACGGGATAGAGGGCATCAAGACGCTCATTTGAGTACTCGCACGCGTCGGGAAGTGGAGAGAAGCCTGAGATATGGGCCGAGCAATGAATTGCTTTTAACGCGTAATTACTGCTGCTACGCGCGAATTCAGGACGGGCAACGACTTGGAACTTGTTCCCCATCATGACGCAGTCGCAATGCTTCAGATTTCACGCGACGGTGCAGTATGCTAAGAGATATGGGGTTTTGAAAATTGAGCCAGCATGGGGACTCTACGCGTGAACAGTGCCAGCTGCTGGAGGTTGAAGACGAACAGTGGAAGGCCACGTGTCGCTTTGTCATTGGTCGGAAGAATGGAGGACAAAGCGCGAGGAATAAAATAGCAAAAATGATCTAAAAATCATAGAAAAATTCACAAAATACTAGAGATTATTTGGAACCCAATAAAATTGGTTTCACTGAATTTAGATGAGTTTTGAATTTAGACAATTCCGGGACGAATATACAGATTTAACTAAAGACCGCGAGAGATAAAATAACAAAGGGATTCTATAAATCTTGGAAAAATTCCCAAAATCATTTTAGAATATTTGAAACCTAATTATATGAATTTTGAGATTTTTTGAGTATTTTGGAACTCGGGTGAAATTTCGAATAAGGACCTGAGTTGGAAATTCGACTTTATGACGAAAAAGATTGAACTCCAATTTCGAAAGGATATGGAGGCCAGGTTAAATAGAACACCGAGGAAATCCAAATTTTGAATTTAAATGGAATTTCAAAGGAAAGGTTTGAATTGAATTTGGATATAGAATTGCCCTAACAATTAATAATTCAAATTAAAATCCAATAAAAATCCAATTAACATCCAAATGTTTAAATTAATAATTTAATTAATTTTTTAGTGAATATCAAATTTGGGAAATTCTCGAGATACAAAGAACACTTAAAACTAAATTTTAAATTACTTGATGCACACAAAAGGCACATTAAATTGTTTTAGATTTAGAAAATTCTAAATTGCTTTTTAATCAAATAAGATTGATGTAAAATTTTTGAAAGCTAATTTAATAAAAAATTTTGAAACCCAAATTTTGGGATGTTACAGTTATGTAACAAAACGAGTCGAATCGGAGCGATGAAAGAGGTCGCGAAATGGGCCTGACTTTTCATCGTGAACTGTGGTAGCCAGAAGGTAGCTCAGGAACGAGAGCGCACTCGCACTCAAAGAAAGGAATCAATGACTTGGTAATCCGGAGGCAAAGGAAAATGGTCCTCGGGACATGCCTTTGTTCAGCCCTCGTAGTCGACGATTTACATCCTCCATTGCCCAGATTTCTTTTTTACAAGGATGATTGCAAGCCACCGTGGTGGCGACTTTTATGAATCCCGCCCCAAAAGCTTGGCTACTTTTCCTTTCTATGAGCCTCGCGCTTTTCTTCGCCGAAACGGCGCAGGGCATGATCGCGGCCCGGCGCCAGCCGGATATTCGTGGTGTGCTCTTGGCGACTCTCCCTTGGGATGCTCCGGTATGTCCGAGGTCTTCCAGCGAAGACATCCCGATGGTTCGGAGGAAGTCGACGAGCGCTTTCCTATTTGGCGGGAGGGCGGTCTCTACCCGCACGGTCTTGGCTGGTTTCGGATCGATCGCGATCCCTTCGTGTCCTCCATGGACTCGGCGACCCGTCCCGACTTGCCGAGCTGGGATGGACTCGAGGCCTGCCTCCCAGAAGTTGCCGAGTCTTCGGATGGGATGGGGCGATCACGAGGTTAGCTCGCAATCGCTTTCTGGTCATAGCTTGAAAGCAAGTCGAAGGATGAGGGCACCAGAATGATGCCCGTGGCCCCGGATCTTCAAATTTTCAGTACGCAGTTGGGGACCGCCATGAACTTGGCGAGCATGGCCTCCCAAAATAGAAGGTGGTAGGAACTCAAGAACCCCACCACCTCGGCGCAGGATTTCGCGCGAAGTTTTCGGTCCTCCAAAGGTGACGGGCAGTCGACCGCCCCTGCAGGGTAGGCTTGATGGCCCGGGATGACGCTGCGGAAGGGCGCTTGCTTGGTCGTGAGGGTCGAGCGGGATGCCCAGTAGGCCGAGCCGCCTCAACATACAGATGTTGAGATCACCGCTGCCTGCCCATGAGGATTTTGGAGGCGCTCGACCCTACGATGGGGTCGACGACGCAGTGGGTACTCTTCCGGCGCGGGACGCGGTCGGGTGGTCCGTCCGATCAAGGTGATCGGGTCTCCGGCCGGAGGTAGTTTGGGATCAAGGGGTCACTGTGGTGCACTCGCGAGGCGAAGCCGCCGCTTGTCGGCGAAGCTATCTCGTCCGCCAAGATCATAAGGCATCCGCTGGTCTCGGGAACCCGCCGCTGGCCTTGTCCCGTCCGGCTTGGCGCTGGGTCGCGCTTTTTCTTTTGCCCCGCTGCGCGGGTTTCCGGAGAGAAAGCGCCTCGTGACTTCGCAGCCCAGATTTGTGCTCGACGGAAACCCGTGGTTCGCACCTGCCATCCATCGCTTTTTCGGCGGTTTGGATGGCTGCCACGCCACCGCTTGTCGTATGCTCGCGGTTGTCGCGACAGCGTGGTCTCTCGCGACTGCTTCTTCCGCTTCCGCTTGTTTGGCAGCGGCCTGAGGGCGCGCGACTCGGCCGGACTCGCTGGCCTTCGCTTATCGAAGATGGCCCCACCGCCTCGCCGAGGCGTGGTTGGTGGCAATGTCGAAAGGTGTCCTGGTGGTCCCGGGTTTGAGGCAACCCAGCTTTAGGACCAAGGCTCAGATGTGGTGTCAGAATGAATGCCCCAACGACGCCGGGCGGCTACTAATGCTCTGGGAGTTCATTGCACCGCTGGGAGAAGCGCTGATGTAGTCCCTGAGCTTTTCCCGCTACTCAGCCGCTTGCAGCTTCAGTCCCAAGAGTTCCTGTGGCGCTTTGTACGCGTTCTCGAAGTTGCCGACAAAGACACTCTTCAAGTCGGCCCACCCCGATAGTCCCGGGCGCGGTGTACTCGAGCTAGGCTCGAGCCGAGTCCGCCAAATAGAGGGGAGGTATCAATGATGAAGAGGTCATTAGTAGCCCCGCCCGACAGCCTAGTCGATAATCTTTTCTTAACCAAACACCGGGTTCGCGTTCTCAAAGGTACTTGGTGATGTTGCTCGGTGCCCGAAGCGGGCGGGAAATCCGCCATACGGATCTCCCGTGAGAATGCCTGGGGCCCCGCCCTGGGTCGGGTCATGTCACTACGGCGGCCGCTTATCGCGACCGCGAACGAGTCATGCGACGCCGGGCAGCTTCTTCGAAGGCCGAGAGTGTCGCAGCAATGTGAGTGTTGCCCAAGACGATGACGCCACGGGTGTAGGAGGCCCGGGCCGCCCATACGCGGGCGGCTTTCCCGGCCACATGAAGTTTGGCTTTGATGGTTCGAATGAGACCCCACGCGAGGGTGCTGTGGGTGGGTACATGTCAGTGACGGCAGGTTTCACCAGCCCCGGAGGTGCAGGTAGGTGGCCCTAGCCTCGGCTCGGCTTCTGGGATGCTGTGAGCAACATCGCAGCTGCAAGCGGTGTTTTGCTTGAAGAGGAAGCACGGTGTTCACCGCTCTTCCGCTAATCGTTGTTGTACTGGCGCCAAGATGCGCAGGCGCCGACTTGCGTCATGGGGCACGTGGTTGGTTCGGCCCGCTGGTCGCATCTGCGTTTTGCCGAAGTCCGTCACCGCTTCAGCCTCGCCGCTTCTGGCGGTTGGTCGGGCGACTTGATGATCCGCCTCGTCGCCGTCATTGCCGCCAGTTTCTTTGAGCACCGTGGCGGTCCTCTTGACTCGTGGAGAAGCGCCGGTTGATCGCCACACCGCCACGCTGCATTCGCGGTGTACGGCTCTTTCGAGGCTTGCTCGCCTGAACCGGAGTCGCCACGCTTGAGCTTCCAAAATCTCATGGATGGAAGCCGGCACGAGCCGTACCATTGCTACAAAGCGCAGCTCGGAGGCGAGGCGCCGCCGCAGGCGCGAGAGCCGCCCGGTGGCGGCGCCAAGCAGCTAGCGGGCGCCGCTTCAGAGTCGCCATGAGGGCCTCGAGTTGAAGGTCACGAGGGTGTGGATGACGCTGCGCGTACCACGGAGCTCGCCTCGACGGACGGAGCGAGGCCGAGTTTCCCGGGTTGGCGATGAAATCGAGGGAACCAAACGGATTCGCTCCTCGGGCGAAGCGCTTGTTGTTGACGGCGAATCCATCAAGGAAGCAAATGGGAGTCCGGAGAAAGTGGTGATGCGCAAGCGTCCCTACCGGGCGCGCTAACCGCCGCTGCGAGTGTTTCGCTCCGTGCAAGATTTCACAAAATCCACCTATTCGGATCTTGATTTGTATGAAATTAACATCAATGCGAATTCGACCGAAACAAGCTCCAACAAGACTAACAACACTTACGAGGGCAATCCGGTGTGTCTTCGGAGTGTTTCGCTTCGGGGCAAACTTTCATAATGTCCACTTGTTCGGATCCCGGTTTGAATGAAGTTAACACCAGAGCGAAATCGAGCGAAACAAGCTCCAATGAGACCGGCGACACGTAGGAGTGCAACCCGATGTATTTTCGGAGTGTTTCGCTCCGGTGCAAGCTTTCACAAAATCCACCTATTCGGATCTAGATATGTATGAAATTAACATCAAAGTGAATTCGATCGAAACAAGCTCCAACAGGACTAACAACACTTACGAGGGCAATCCGGTGTGTCTTCGGAGTGTTTCGCTTCGGGGCAAACTTTCATAATGTCCACTTGTTCGGATCCCAGTTTGAATGAAGTTAACACCAGAGCGAAATCGAGCGAAACAAGCTCCAATGAGAACGGCGACACGTAGGAGTGCAACCCGGTGCATTTTCGGGTGTTTCGCTCTGTGCAAGCTTTCACAAAATCCACCTATTCGGATCTTGATATGTATGAAATTAACATCAATGCGAATTCGACCGAAAACAAGCTCCAACAAGACTAACAACACATACGAGGGCAATCCGGTGTGTCTTCGGAGTGTTTCGCTTCGGGGCAAACTTTTATAATGTCCACTTGTTCGGATCCCGGTTTGAATGAGGTTAACACTAGAGCGAAATCGAGCGAAACAAGCTCCAATGAGACCGGCGACACGTAGGAGTGCAACCCGGCGCATTTTCGGAGTGTTTCGCTAAGGTGCAAACTTTCACAAAATCCACCTATTCGGATCTTGATATGTATGAAATAAACATCAAATTGAATTCGACCGAAACAAGCTCCAACAAAACTAACAACACTTACGAGGGCAATCCGGTGTGTCTTCGGAGTGTTTCGCTTCGGGGCAAACTTTCATAAAGTCCACTTGTTCGCATCCGGGTTTGAATGAAATTAACACCAGAGCGAAATCGAGCGAAACAAGCTCCAATGAGACCGGCGACACGTAGGAGTGCAACCCGGAGCATTTTCAGAATGTTTCGCTCCGGTGCAAACTTTCGCAAAATCCACCTATTCGGATCTTGATATGCATGAAATTAACATCAAAGCGAATTCAACCGAAACAAGCTCCAACAAGACTAACAACACTTACGAGGGCAATCCGGTGTGTCTTCGGAGTGTTTCGCTTCGGGGCAAACTTTCATAATGTCCACTTGTTTGGATCCCGGTTTGAATGAAGCTAACACCAGAGCGAAATCGAGCGAAACAAGCTCCAATGAGACCGGCGACACGTAGGAGTGCAACCCGGTGCAATTTCGGAGTGTTTCGCTCCGGTGCAAGATTTCACAAAATCCACCAATTCGGATCTTGATATGTATGAAATTAACATCAATGACAATTCGACCGAAAACAAGCTCCAACAAGACTAACAACACATACGAGGGCAATCCGGTGTGTCTTCGGAGTGTTTCGCTTCGGGGCAAACTTTCATAATGTCCACTTGTTCGGATCCCGGTTTGAATGAAGTTAACACCAGAGCGAAATCGAGCGAAACAAGCTCCAATGAGACCGGCGACACGTAGGAGTGCAACCCGGTGTATTTTCGGAGTGTTTCGCTCCGGTGCAAGCTTTCACAAAATCCACCTATTCGGATCTAGATATGTATGAAATTAACATCAAAGTGAATTCGATCGAAACAAGCTCCAACAGGACTAACAACACTTACGAGGGCAATCCGGTGTGTCTTCGGAGTGTTTCGCTTCGGGGCAAACTTTCATAATGTCCACTTGTTCGGATCCCGGTTTGAATGAATTTAACACCAGAGCGAAATCGAGCGAAACAAGCTCCAATGAGAACGGCGACACGTAGGAGTGCAACCCGGTGCCGTTTCTGGGTGTTTCGCTCTGGTGCAAGCTTTCACAAAATCCACCTATTCGGATCTTGATATGTATGAAATTAACATCAATGCGAATTCGACCGAAAACAAGCTCCAACAAGACTAACAACACATACGAGGGCAATCCGGTGTGTCTTCGGAGTGTTTCGCTTCGGGGCAAACTTTTATAATGTCCACTTGTTCGGATCCCGGTTTGAATGAGGTTAACACTAGAGCGAAATCGAGCGAAACAAGCTCCAATGAGACCGGCGACACGTAGGAGTGCAACCCGGCGCATTTTCGGAGTGTTTCGCTAAGGTGCAAACTTTCACAAAATCCACCTATTCGGATCTTGATATGTATGAAATAAACATCAAATTGAATTCGACCGAAACAAGCTCCAACAAAACTAACAACACTTACGAGGGCAATCCGGTGTGTCTTCGGAGTGTTTCGCTTCGGGGCAAACTTTCATAATGTCCACTTGTTCGGATCCGGGTTTGAATGAAATTAACACCAGAGCGAAATCGAGCGAAACAAGCTCCAATGAGACCGGCGACACGTAGGAGTGCAACCCGGAGCATTTTCGGAATGTTTCGCTCCGGTGCAAACTTTCACAAAATCCACCTATTCGGATCTTGATATGCATGAAATTAACATCAAAGCGAATTCAACCGAAACAAGCTCCAACAAGACTAACAACACTTACGAGGGCAATCCGGTGTGTCTTCGGAGTGTTTCGCTTCGGGGCAAACTTTCATAATGTCCACATGTTTGGATCCCGGTTTGAATGAAGCTAACATCAGAGCGAAATCGAGCGAAACAAGCTCCAATGAGACCGGCGACACGTAGGAGTGCAACCCGGTGCATTTTCGGAGTGTTTCGCTCCGGTGCAAGATTTCACAAAATCCACCTATTCGGATCTTGATATGTATGAAATTAACATCAACGCTAATTCGACCGAAACAAGCTCCAACAAGACTAACAACACTTACGAGGGCAATCCGGTGTGTCTTCGGAGTGTTTCGCTTCGGGGCAAACTTTCATAATGTCCACTTGTTCGGATCCCGGTTTGAATGAAGTTAACACCAGAGCGAAATCGAGCGAAACAAGCTCCAATGAGACCGGCGACACGTAGGAGTGCAACCCGGTGTATTTTCGGAGTGTTTCGCTCCGGTGCAAGCTTTCACAAAATCCACCTATTCGGATCTTGATATGTATGAAATTAACATCAATGCGAATTCGACCGAAACAAGCTCCAACAAGACTAACAACACTTACGAGGGCAATCCGATGTGTCTTGAGTGTTTCGCCGGGCAAACATTCATAAAGTCCACTTGTTCGCATCCCGTTTGAATGAAATTAACACCAGAGCGAAATCGAGCGAAACAAGCTCCAATGAGACCGGCGACACGTAGGAGTGCAACCCGGTGTATTTTCGGGATGTTTCGCTCCGGTGCAAACTTTCACAAAATCCACCTATTCGGATCTTGATATGTATGAAATTAACATCAAAGTGAATTCGACCGAAACAAGCTCCAACAAGACTAACAACACTTACGAGGGCAATCCGGTGTGTCTTCGAGTGTTTCGCCGGGCAAACTTTCATAATGTCCACTTGTTCGGATCCCGGTTTGAATGAAGTTAACACCAGAGCGAAATCGAGCGAAACAAGCTCCAATGAGAACGGCGACACGTAGGAGTGCAACCCAGTGCATTTTCGGAGTGTTTCGCTCCGGTGCAAGCTTTCACAAAATCCACCTATTCGGATCTTGATATGTATGAAATTAACATCAATGCGAATTCGACCGAAACAAGCTCCAACAAGACTAACAACACATACGAGGGCAATCCGGTGTGTCTTCGGAGTGTTTCGCTTCGGGGCAAACTTTCATAATGTCCACTTGTTCGGATCCCGGTTTGAATGAAGTTAACACTAGAGCGAAATCGAGCGAAACAAGCTCCAATGAGACCGGCGACACGTTGGAGTGCAACCCAGCGCATTTTCGGAGTGTTTCGCTCCGGTGCAAGCTTTCACAAAATCCACCTATTCGGATCTTGATATGTATGAAATTAACATCAAATTGAATTCGACCGAAACAGGCTCCAACAAAACTAACAACACTTACGAGGGCAATCCGGTGTGTCTTCGGAGTGTTTCGCCTCGGGGCAAACATTCATAAAGTCCACTTGTTCGATCCGGTTTGAATGAAATTAACACCAGAGCGAAATCGAGCGAAACAAGCTCCAATGAGACCGGCGACACGTAGGAGTGCAACCCGGAGCATTTTCGGAATGTTTCTCTCCGGTGCAAACTTTCACAAAATCCACCTATTCGGATCTTGATATGCATGAAATTAACATCAAAGCGAATTCAACCGAAACAAGCTCCAACAAGACTAACAACACTTACGAGGGCAATCCGGTGTGTCTTCGGAGTGTTTCGCTTCGGGGCAAACTTTCATAATGTCCACTTGTTTGGATCCCGGTTTGAATGAAGTTAACACCAGAGAAAAATCGAGCGAAACAAGCTCCAATGAGACCGGCGACACGTAGGAGTGCAACCCGGTGCATTTTCGGAGTGTTTCGCTCCGGTGCAAGCTTTCACAAAATCCACCTATTCGGATCTTGATATGTATGAAATTAACATCAATGCGAATTCGATCGAAACAAGCTCCAACAAGACTAACAACACTTACGAGGGCAATCCGGTGTGTCTTCGGAGTGTTTCGCTTCGGGGCAAACTTTCATAATGTCCACTTGTTCGGATCCCGGTTTGAATGAAGTTAACACCAGAGCGAAATCGAGCGAAACAAGCTCCAATGAGACCGGCGACACGTAGGAGTGCAACCCGGTATTTTCGAGTGTTTCGCTCCGGTGCAAGCTTTCACAAAATCCACCTATTCGGATCTTGATATGTATGAAATTAACATCAATGCGAATTCAACCGAAACAAGCTCCAACAAGACTAACAACACTTACGAGGGCAATCCGGTGTGTCTTCGGAGTGTTTCGCCGGGCAAACATTCATAAAGTCCACTTGTTCGGATCCCGGTTTGAATGAAATTAACACCAGAGCGAAATCGAGCGAAACAAGCTCCAATGAGACCGGCGACACGTAGGAGTGCAACCCGGTGCATTTTCGGGGTGTTTCGCTCCGGTGCAAACTTTCACAAAATCCACCTATTCGGATCTTGATATGTATGAAATTAACATCAAAGTGAATTCGACCGAAACAAGCTCCAACAAGACTAACAACACTTACGAGGGCAATCCGGTGTGTCTTCGGAGTGTTTCGCTTCGGGGCAAACTTTCATAATGTCCACTTGTTCGGATCCCAGTTTGAATGAAGTTAACACCAGAGCGAAATCGAGCGAAACAAGCTCCAATGAGAACGGCGACACGTAGGAGTGCAACCCGGTGCATTTTCGGAGTGTTTCGCTCCGGTGCAAGCTTTCACAAAATCCACCTATTCGGATCTTGATATGTATGAAATTAACATCAATGCGAATTCGACGAAAACAAGCTCCAACAAGACTAACAACACATACGAGGGCAATCCGGTGTGTCTTCGGAGTGTTTCGCTTCGGGGCAAACTTTTATAATGTCCACTTGTTCGGATCCCGGTTTGAATGAAGTTAACACTAGAGCGAAATCGAGCGAAACAAGCTCCAATGAGACCGGCGACACGTAGGAGTGCAACCCGGCGCATTTTCGGAGTGTTTCGCTCCGAAAATAGCTTTCACAAAATCCACCTATTCGGATCTTGATATGTATGAAATTAACATCAAATTGAATTCGACCGAAACAAGCTCCAACAAAACTAACAACACTTACGAGGGCAATCCGGTGTGTCTTCGGAGTGTTTCGCTTCGTGGCAAACTTTCATAAAGTCCACTTGTTCGCATCCGGGTTTGAATGAAATTAACACCAGAGCGAAATCGAGCGAAACAAGCTCCAATGAGACCGGCGACACGTAGGAGTGCAACCCGGAGCATTTTCGGAGTGTTTCGCTCCGGTGCAAACTTTCACAAAATCCACCTATTCGGATCTTGATATGCATGAAATTAACATCAAAGCGAATTCAACCGAAACAAGCTCCAACAAGACTAACAACACTTACGAGGGCAATCCGGTGTGTCTTCGGAGTGTTTCGCTTCGGGGCAAACTTTCATAATATCCACTTGTTTGGATCCCGTTTGAATGAAGGTAACACCAGAGCGAAATCGAGCGAAACAAGCTCCAATGAGACCGGCGACACGTAGGAGTGCAACCCGGAGCATTTTCGGAGTGTTTCGCTCCGGTGCAAGCTTTCACAAAATCCACCTATTCGGATCTTGATATGTATGAAATTAACATCAATGCGAATTCGACCGAAAACAAGCTCCAACAAGACTAACAACACATACGAGGGCAATCCGGTGTGTCTTCGGAGTGTTTCGCTTCGGGGCAAACTTTCATAATTTCCACTTGTTCGGATCCCGGTTTGAATGAAGTTAACACCAGAGCGAAATCGAGCGAAACAAGCTCCAATGAGACCGGCGACACGTAGGAGTGCAACCCGGTGCATTTTCGGAGTGTTTCGCTCCGGTGCAAGCTTTCACAAAATCCACCATTTTGGATCTTGATATGTATGAAATTAACATCAATACGAATTCGACCAAAACAAGCTCCAACAAGACTAACAACACTTACGAGGGCAATCCGGTGTGTCTTCGGAGTGTTTCGCTTCGGGGCAAACTTTCATAAAGTCCACTTGTTCGGATCCTGGTTTGAATGAAATTAACACCATAGCGAAATCGAGCGAAACAAGCTCCAATGAGACCGGCGACACGTAGGAGTGCAACCCGGTGCATTTTCGGAGTGTTTCGCTACGGTGCAAACTTTCACAAAATCCACCTATTCGGATCTTGATATGTATGAAATTAACATCAAAGTGAATTCGACCGAAACAAGCTCCAACAAGACTAACAACACTTACGAGGGCAATCCGGTGTGTCTTCGGAGTGTTTCGCCGGGCAAACTTTCATAATGTCCACTTGTTCGGATCCCGGTTTGAATGAAGTTAACACCAGAGCGAAATCGAGTGAAACAAGCTCCAATGAGACCGGCGACACGTAGGAGTGCAACCCGGTGCATTTTCGGAGTGTTTCGCTCCGGTGCAAACTTTCACAAAATCCACCTATTCGGATCTTGATATGTATGAAATTAACATCAAAGCGAATTCAACCGAAACAAGCTCCAACAAGACTAACAACACATACGAGGGCAATCCGGTGTGTCTTCGGAGTGTTTCGCTTCGGGGCAAACTTTCATAATGTCCACTTGTTTGGATCCCGGTTTGAATGAAGTTAACACCAGAGCGAAATCGAGCGAAACAAGCTCCAATGAGACAGGCGACATGTAGGAGTGCAACCCGATGCATTTTCGGGGTGTTTTGCTCCGATGCAAGCTTTCACAAAATCCACCTATTCGGATCTTGATATGTATGAAATTAACATCAATGCGAATTCGACCGAAACAAGCTCCAACAAGACTAACAACACTTACGAGGGCAATCCGGTGTGTCTTCGGAGTGTTTCGCTTCGGGGCAAACTTTCATAATGTCCACTTGTTCGGATCCCGGTTTGAATGAAGTTAACACCAGAGCGAAATCGAGCGAAACAAGCTCCAATGAGACCGGCGACATGTAAGAGTGCAACCCGGTGCATTTTCGGAGTGTTTCGCTCCGGTGCAAACTTTCACAAAATCCACCTATTCGGATCTTGATATGTATGAAATTAACATCAAAGTGAATTCGACCGAAACAAGCTCCAACAAGACTAACAACACTTACGAGGGCGAACTTTCATAATGTCCACTTGTTCGGATCCCGGTTTGAATGAATTTAACACCAGAGCGAAATCGAGCGAAACAAGCTCCAATGAGAACGGCGACACGTAGGAGTGCAACCCGGTGCATTTTCGGAGTGTTTCGCTCCGGTGCAAGCTTTCACAAAATCCACCTATTCGGATCTTGATATGTATGAAATTAACATCAATGCGAATTCGACCGAAACAAGCTCCAACAAGACTAACAACACATACGAGGGCAATCCGGTGTGTCTTCGGAGTGTTTCGCTTCGGGGCAAACTTTCATAATGTCCACTTGTTCGGATCCCGGTTTGAATGAAGTTAACACCAGAGCGAAATCGAGCGAAACAAGCTCCAATGAGACCGGCGACACGTAGGAGTGCAACCCGGTGCATTTTCGAGTGTTTCGCTCCGGTGCAAGCTTTCACAAAATCCACCTATTCGGATCTTGATATGTATGAAATTAACATCAATACGAATTCGATCGAAAACAAGCTCCAACAAGACTAACAACACTTACGAGGGCAATCCGGTGTGTCTTCGGAGTGTTTCGCTTCGGGGCAAACTTTCATAATGTCCACTTGTTTGGATCCCGGTTTGAATGAAGTTAACACCAGAGCGAAATCGAGCAAAACAAGCTCCAATGAGACCGGCGACACGTAGGAGTGCAACCGGTGCATTTTCGGAGTGTTTCGCTCCGGTGCAAGCTTTCACAAAATCCACCTATTCGGATCTTGATATGTATGAAATTAACATCAATGCGAATTCGACCAAACCAAGCTCCAACAAGACTAACAACACTTACGAGGGCAATCCGGTGTGTCTTCGGAGTGTTTCGCCGGGCAAACTTTCATAATGTCCACTTGTTCGGATCCCGGTTTGAATGAAGTTAACACCAGAGCGAAATCGAGCGAAACAAGCTCCAATGAGACCGGCGACACGTAGGAGTGCAACCCGGTGCATTTTCGGAGTGTTTCGCTCCGGTGCAAGCTTTCACAAAATCCACCTATTCGGAACATGATATGTATGAAATTAAAATCAATGCGAATTCGACCGAAACAAGCTCCAACAAGACTAACAACACTTACGAGGGCAATCCGGTGTGTCTTCGGAGTGTTTCGCCTCGGGGCAAACTTTCATAAAGTCCACTTGTTCCCATCCCGGTTTGAATGAAATTAACACCAGAGCGAAATCGAGCGAAACAACCTCCAATGAGACCGGCGACACGTAGGAGTGCAACCCGGTGCATTTTCGGGGTGTTTCGCTCCGGTGCAAACTTTCACAAAATCCACCTATTCGGATCTTGATATGTATGAAATTAACATCAAAGTGAATTCGACCGAAACAAGCTCCAACAAGACTAACAACACTTACGAGGGCAATCCGGTGTGTCTTCGGAGTGTTTCGCTTCGGGGCAAACTTTCATAATGTCCACTTGTTCGGATCCCGGTTTGAATGAATTTTACACCAGAGCGAAATCGAGCGAAACAAGCTCCAATGAGAACGGCGACACGTAGGAGCATTTTCCGAGTGTTTTGCTCCGGTGCAAGCTTTCACAAAATCCACCTATTCGGATCTTGATATGTATGAAATTAACATTAATGCAAATTCGACCGAAAAAGAGCTCCAACAAGACTAACAACACATACGAGGGCAATCCGGTTTGTCTTCGGAGTGTTTCGCTTCGGGGCAAACTTTTATAATGTCCACTTGTTCGGATCCCTATTTGAATGAAGGTAACATGATGCGCACGGGGGTCGGCCCGATCTTCTGATGAGAACGATACGTCGATTTGGTGTAGTGATGACGCTACCAATCCACAGGATCAGCAACCGAACAATCGCAAAGTCACCACACGAGGCGATCAACCGAGCCAAACACGATCGATCCTTGTACCTGCTGCAACCGAGAACAAGCAAGAACAAGGTGAGAGCAATTCCAATCCGATAATCTCAAAGATACAAAGGTGAGGTTCTGTTTCTCGTCACGGGTGGTCTAGTCGACACACGCGAACACGAGGAGGGACGCACAAGGGGTCTACCAAAACACGATAAAACCTAAGCGTAAAAGATCGGTGGTGGCCACATATATAGCGGCGGCAAGGAGGTGTAGGGCAGCCAAAACAGCGGTGGCCACCAAAACCCTAAGATACATGGGCCATAGGCCCAAAAGTGAGGGGATGCAGCACCCTGAATTTCTGGCCCGTGATATTGTTCCACGTTTTCCTGTCGTTCTGGAGTGAATTTGGAAGTGGACCTAGATCCATTGGAAAGCTTATCTACTAAGCTTTCAAACGGGTGGTCGCACACTGAAAACGGAGTCCGGGAGCCCAAGTTATGCCCGTTTGAAATTGGCATACTGCTGGATGGCCAAACCGGGCTTTTTGGCATCTTGGGCTTCCATATGGGCCTTCCTTGACACGTGGGCTGTTCTCGGGGTGTGTGCTTAAGGCCCTTATCTGTTGATGTGGGCTTGAATAGCTGAGCTTTTGGATTAAGGCCTCTCGGCGACGAAGTTGCCGTAGCGTCGATCATTTGTGACGAAGATGGAGCAGCGTCGGTAGTCATTGGAGAAGCCGGAGAGGACGGAGGGGCAGCGGTCACGTTGGTCGAATCCATGTTGGTGATGTCCTCATCATAACACCAGAGCGAAATCGAGCGAAACAAGCTCCAATGAGACCGGCGACACGTAGGAGTGCAACCCGGTGCATTTTCGGAGTGTTTCGCTCCGGTGCAAGCTTTCACAAAATCCACCAATTCAGATCTTGATCTGTATGAAATTAACATCAATACAAATTCGACCGAAAACAAGCTCCAACAAGACTAACAACACTTACGAGGGCAATCCGGTGTGTCTTCGGAGTGTTTCGCTTCGGGGCAAACATTCATAAAGTCCACTTGTTCGCATCCCGGTTTGAATGAAATTAACACTAGAGCGAAATCGAGCGAAACAAGCTCCAACGAGACCGGCGACACGTAGGAGTGCAACCCGGTGCATTTTCGGGGTGTTTCGCTCCGGTGCAAACTTTCACAAAATCCACCTATTCGGATCTAGATATGTATGAAATTAACATCAAAGTGAATTCGATCGAAACAAGCTCCAACAGGACTAACAACACTTACGAGGGCAATCCGGTGTGTCTTCGGAGTGTTTCGCTTCGGGGCAAACTTTCATAATGTCCACTTGTTCGGATCCCGGTTTGAATGAATTTAACACCAGAGCGAAATCGAGCGAAACAAGCTCCAATGAGACCGGCGACACGTAGGAGCGCAACCCGGTGCATTTTCGGAGTGTTTCGCTCCGGTGCAAACTTTCGCAAAATCCGCCTATTCGGATCTTGATATGCATGAAATTAACATCAAAGCGAATTCAACCGAAACAAGCTCCAACAAGACTAACAACACTTACGAGGGCAGTCCGGTGTGTCTTCGGAGTGTTTCGCTTCGGGGCAAACTTTCATAATGTCCACATGTTTGGATCCCGGTTTGAATGAAGGTAACACCAGAGCGAAATCGAGCGAAACAAGCTCCAATGAGACCGGCGACACGTAGGAGTGCAACCCGGAGCATTTTCGGAGTGTTTCGCTCGGTGCAAGCTTTCGAAAAATCCACCTATTCGGATCTTGATATGTATGAGATTAACATCAATGCGAATTCGACCGAAAACAAGCTCCAACAAGACTAACAACACATACGGGGTCAATCCGGTGTGTCTTCGGAGTGTTTCGCTTCGGGGCAAACTTTCATAATTTCCACTTGTTCGGATCCCGGTTTGAAAGAAGTTAACACCAGAGCGAAATCGAGCGAAACAAGCTCCAATGAGACCGGCGACACGTAGGAGTGCAACCCGGTGCATTTTCGGAGTGTTTCGCTCCGGTGCAAGCTTTCACAAAATCCACCTATTTGGATCTTGATATGTATGAAATTAACATCAATACGAATTCGACCGAAAACAAGCTCCAACAAAACTAACAACACTTACGAGGGCAATCCGGTGTGTCTTCGGAGTGTTTCGCTTCGGGGCAAACTTTCATAATGTCCACTTGTTCGGATCCCGGTTTGAATGAATTTAACACCAGAGCGAAATCGATCGAAACAAGCTCCAATGAGACCGGCGACGCGTAGGAGTGCAACCCGGTGCATTTTCGGAGTGTTTCGCTCTGGTGCAAACTTTCGCAAAATCCACCTATTCGGATCTTGATTTGCATGAAATTAACATCGAAGCGAATTCAACCGAAACAAGCTCCAACAAGACTAACAACACTTACGAGGGCAATCCGGTGTGTCTTCGGAGTGTTTCTCTTCGGGGCAAACTTTCATAATGTCCACTTGTTTGGATCCCGGTTTGAATGAAGTTAACACCAGAGCGAAATCGAGCGAAACAAGCTCCAATGAGACCGGCGACACGTAGGAGTGCAACCCGGTGCATTTTCGGAGTGTTTCGCTCCGGTGCAAGCTTTCACAAAATCCTCCTATTTGGATCTTGATATGTATGAAATTAACATCAATACGAATTCGACCGAAAACAAGCTCCAACAAGACTAGCAACACTTACGAGGGCAATCCGGTGTGTCTTCGGAGTGTTTCGCTTCGGGGCAAACTTTCATAATTTCCACTTGTTCGGATCCCGGTTTGAATGAAGTTAACACCAGAGCGAAATCGAGCGAAACAAGCTCCAATGAGACCGGCGACACGTAGGAGTGCAACCCGGTGCATTTTCGGAGTGTTTCGCTCCGGTGCAAGTTTTCACAAAATCCACCTATTCGGATCATGATATGTATGAGATTAACATCAATGCGAATTCGACCGAAAACAAACTCCAATAAGACTAACAACACATACGAGGGCAATCCGGTGTGTCTTCGGAGTGTTTCGCTTCGGGGCAAACTTTCATAATTTCCACTTGTTCGGATCCCGGTTTGAATGAAGTTAACACCAGAGCGAAATCGAGTGAAACAAGCTCCAATGAGACCGGCGACACGTAGGAGTGCAACCCGGTGCATTTTCGGAGGGTTTCGCTCCGGTGCAAGCTTTCACAAAATCCACCTATTTGGATCTTGATATGTATGAAATTAACATCAATACGAATTCGACCGAAAACAAGCTCCAACAAGACTAACAACACTTACGAGGGCAATCCGGTGTGTCTTCGGAGTGTTTCGCTTCGGGGCAAACTTTCATATAGTCCACTTGTTCGCGTCCCGGATTGAATGAAATTAACACCATAGCGAAATCGAGCGAACACTACAGGATATCCTATTACTGCTAGCGCTACAACTGCTTAGAAAAAATAAAATTGAAAGTGGTAGTGCTGCTTCAAATAAAATTTTATTTCAAAAGCAGTATCACCGTCTAGAAAGGTTCAAATTGTTAGCAGTGGTACCGCTATGAAAGAGTTGTATCATCGCAAGCAGACAGACCACTTTGAAAAATTATTTAAAACGGTAGTACTGCTTGGAATACCTGTTTGGGCATTTGGCGGGAGGACGAAAATTTTACGCACATATTTTTCTCACCACGCTACCAAATAAGGCGTCCCAACTCCCAACATCTCCCACGCAGCCAGGCTAGCCACCATTACCGCTTGCTTTTACTCTCGCGAAAATCCCCAAAGCCCCAAATCGCCAAATCCCCAAAATCGCCAAAATCGCCAAATCCCCAAATCGCTCACCTCACCTCCAATCTGAGAACCCGATTCTTCGGTTTATCTGAGAGCTTCTAAGCGATGGTGGAGGGAGGAGAGGGCGGCGTGACATCAACCAAATACTGGATGCAAGGCGTCGCATGTCTGGGAGCATCTTGTGCATTAAGGGCGGGGTAGGGCCGAAGGGCGGGACGGTGAAGGACAAGCCGCCGCCTCTTTGGATCATCTCCTAGGCGCCCCTCCTGGAGCATCTCCTCTTGAGGCGGTGAAGGACAGGCGCCCCATCTGTTCTTGTGAAGGGGGCGAGCAATGACGGAAGAAGCCGCTGAGCCGAGGTAATGTTCTTGCTTTTGATTTTCTGAGTTCATTCACTGGTCTACGAATTGAGCCCTTTGTGTTTGATCTAGATACTTGATGGTTGGATCTGCAGAGGGTGAAAACTTAATTTCGTTGATTACACTGAATTAGTTTCTATGGCCGAGCTTGTGTAGCAAACTGATTTACTAACTGGAAATTCCATTCTACTTCATTGATTTTTGTATAGAAGGTAAACTGATACAAAAGAAATCAGCAGTCACAGGGTTGAGAATAGCATGTTCAATGATTCTGTTTGCATCAACAACAAACATTAGGATGGAAATGAATAGAAGTTCCATGTGGTGGGATTTGATCAACCCCAGGCCAACCAGAATAGTCAATGACCTAGGTCAAGAATAAAGACGGCCCAAGCCTCCCGGCGACGGGCCTCCGCTCCGCTCCGACAGAAGTTAGCCTTCTTCTGAATTTGAATCATAATTCAACAATACTTTCTTAAATTGCTAATCTCCAACTAAAAACTAAACACAGATAAGGTGATATTCAGTCTCATTTGATGGTATATTAAAAAAGAGGAGGTTGTATTTAACCATGTCATTTCCAAAATTTGTGGGTAATCAGATAGTTGCTACGTTCTAGATGATGCCCACAAGGATATAGATGGACAGACTCGAAAACAAATACAACCATTTGTCTTTGTGTAGTAGATTATTGCAACAATGATTAACATTATTTAATTAGATGAAATTTACTTTTGCACCAATTATTTTTGTTATGTATTGGTTTCTTCAACATACCATATTGAGTTGTCTTTGAGCATGGTTGTTAGCTTTATGTTCACACAAATCGGTTAGCGATCCGATTTCTATTAGTGCTGTATATAATACTAAATTTTGCATGGCATCATTGAAGTTTTATCTTTTCTTTAATATTTTTATGTTGAATACAAGGAATAACTTTTTGCTGAAGTATTTTTCTAAGAAAATTTTTTATCTTTGGTATGCAAAGAGTGCTACTAGACTATGGTTGTAAAGTGTTTCCAAAATTTGTTGAATGTAATGGATGAAGCTCGACACCGTAGTTATCTAGAAAAATCCCAATTCCTTCAAGCTGAATCAATCCCTATAGGATGATTATCATTATTCGGTTGGTGGTTTTGGGGTTCTTTTTCCACTACTGAGTGATGCATCCAGTGAATGATGCATTTGCTTTATGGAATAGAACATTAACAGGGAAAACATGATCAAAACAGATTCACCGCACTGATATGGAACAAATTATGAAGCAAAAATACAAGTCAAAGAGAAAAAAAACAGATAAAATTATTCTTCTAAGCATTAGCTACCCTAAACATCATAATGACTACTACAAACAAACCTTCGGGTGATTCCTCTATAACCACTTTCACAGAATCGGTCACTTGCTCATTGCACCTAGAGACAAGAAAGGTAAGCAGGTCTTAGTATTAAAAAGAGAACAGCAAACCTGCCATTAGTTCCACCCAATACTAACAACTAGAGTTCATAATAGGAACTATATTAGGGGAAAAGAAAGAAGTTCAGAATGGCAAAATATTAAATGGACAGAGCACTATGGTGGGAAAATATGGCCAGAATTGATTATACTGATATGAAAACAATTCATGAGGTGCACCCTAAATGAAAATCGGGCAATGGAAGGGTTCAGTCCACGATACAGAGCATTACAAAATGGCTCATAATATATAAATTGATCTAATTTATGTATCTATGAATAAATTAGCACAGTTCCTTTTACTTACAGAAAGTACAACACAAGCAAATGCTCCAAGGGGCTCTAAAGAGCACTCAATAAATTCAACAGACCTAATCAAGCTCAGAAAATATGGAAGTACGCAAGTTACACAGAGCTACACCTACCCATAGATTATCCTAGAACATTTTTCGCATTACAAGAGAATGACAGGATGCCTTGGTAGAATATTTGTCACACCAAATTATTTTCCATGGATATGTACTACACCAAATTCTACCTTGGAAGAAAATTTATTAAACCTCATATGGCAAATAGTAATTAGCTGTGACTAAGATATGCTACTAGCTCCTTGCTGTTGAATGTTGATAACTACTACCATGTAGGCGTTGATGCACACAGCACACTTGCATTTATGCATGTACTAGTATCAATTAGTGCTAGCCTTTTATTGTGTGCACCATCAATAACCATAAGCACGGAATCAACTAGAACTAGCAACTTCCTTTTCTTACGAAAGCCATAACTTTTGATTTGCAACTTGAATTCATGAACGGTTTTTGTTGGTAGCTTGCCAACGATGAGGGGAGCAGAATGATTTATGTTTCACCATACAAACTGAGTGTAGCAAAAGGTTCTGCACATCTTTGCTATAGTCGTTTGTTCTACAGTAAAAATGCAAGAAAGATGTAAAATCCGGTAGCAAGTGCATTAAAAAATGTTTACTACACCATTCGAGTGATATTATTGCAATTATAACCAAAAGTAGCACATTTCTCTCCAATAATGGTACAAAAATCTTAGTAGTCATTTAGAGAGAGGAGTGGTATGATGTATTGATAAATAAGAGCTATTTTTGACAATGGGATAAATCTGAGCTATTTTTGAATAACAATTTTTGAAGACATAAATCTGTAGCTTTGTGTTTGATGCGAACTATAATTTACTTCCATGAATATGGGAACTAAAACCCCCTTATGATTTAACTCCTTATTGTTTTGTTGAAGCAGGCAATCTATATACTACTTTTTCAACTTTCTGCTTTTCTTTTATGCCAGACTGCTCATTACGCATTGGAGAGTCACCATGGATAAGCAATGGATGAATGAGGCTAGGTAGAAATCTAACAATGAAGTCAATGTAATAGCAACTTCTCATGCTAACTAATTATGCTTAATACATTTAGTGATAAAATGTAGGCACTCCAAGAAGTACGTGGATGGCGTGAAAAGCTTCCTAGAATTTGCCTTTACAAATTCATCGAAAGGAAATCAGATTCGATGCCCTTGCAAGAAGTGTGTGAATAGCACTTGGTACGAAACAGCAATTGTCCATGACCACTTGATATGTGAAGGATTCTTAGAAGGATACACAACATGGATTTTTCATGGAGAAAAGTATCATCCTTTGAACAAAGATAGGGAACAAGAATTACAGCCTAACCTTACATAGAAATGGAGCAAGGGCTAGATGATGAGATAATGAAATGCTTCATGATATAGGATATGGGTACCAAGATGCTAGTGATATAGGTGGTGATTGTGATTTAGAGAGTCCAAACGAAGATGTTGAGGCTTTCTATAAGTTAGCAAATGATGCTAGTCAACCATTATATCTTGGGTGCAAATTCACAAAGCTACAGCTTTATAGTGAGACTTCTTCACACCAAGTTCTTTGGTGGATGGACCAATAATAGTTTCGATACTCTTCTTGATTTACTTAATGAGGCGTTTCCAAAGGATACTTCATCGCCAAAGAACTTCTATGAAGCGAAGAAGACAAAGAGGTCCCTTGGATTAGGTTATGAGAATATCGACGCATGCAAACATGATTGTGTGCTTTTCGGAAGGAGAATGCTAATAGAGATTATCGCCCAAAATGTAATACTTCTAGATGGAAGATAGAAAAGAAGAGTCCTGATGGGAAGCGAGTGCAGGGGTTCCCCAAAAGATTCTTCGATACTTTCCAATAAAGAAAAGACTCCGGCGGTTGTATATGTCCCAAAATCGGCAAGTGATATGAGATACCATAGTGAAGGGCGCCAAGGGATGGGCAAATCGTCATCCAATGGATTCAACTGCTTGGAAGGATTTTGACAATAAATATCCGAGTTCATTCGATTGTCGCAATGTAAGACTTGCTCTAGCTACGATGGTATAAATCCTTTTAGAAACTTAAGTTCATCACATAGTACATGGCACGTTATCTTGATTCCTTACAACCTACCGCCATGGATGTGTATGAAGCAACCAAATTTTATCCTCTCATTGCTAATTCTCGGTCCTAGATGTCTTTGGAAAGGATATGGATGTCTACTTTCAGCCTTTGATTGATGATTTGTTAGTTAGTTGGCATGAAGGTTTCAGAACTTATGATGCAGCAACTAGTGAATGGTTTCAATTGCATGATGCCTTGTTGTCCACAATTACGGACTACCCAGGACTTGGATATGTATCTGGACAGGTTACTTCTGGAGAGGCAGGATGTGTTTGTTGCCACTCAGAAACATGTTCTCTTTTTCTAACAAAAGGTAGAAAACATTGCTTCATGGGGCATCGTCGATTCTTGCATGTTGACCATGAATTTAGAAGTGATGCCAAGTCTTTTGATGGTACAGTGGAGTTGAGGGAAGCACCCCTCCCACTTTCTGGAGATGATGTTTTCGAGCAAACAAAAGATATTATAAATAATTTTGGTAAAGATCCAACAGGGCGAAAACCACCACAAAAACGCAAACGCAAGGAAAGTGAACCAAAAGTTATTTGGAAGAAGCAACCAATTTGGTTACAACTACCATAATGGAAAGATGTTCTATTATGCATAACCTTGATGTAATGCATATCGAGAAAAATGTGTGTGACAATATAATAAATACACTATTGGATATTGATAAAAAATCTAAAGACAACTTAAACTCTCGTTTGGATCTACAAGCATTAGGTTTCAAAAAGGAACTTCACCCTATTCCAGTGGGTGATAAGTTTTATTTGCCTCTTGCATGTTACTCAATGAGCTCTGCGGAGAAGAAAATGTTCTGTGAAATGTTGAAAGGTGTAAAATTTCCGGATGGATATGCAGCTGATATCCGTAGTTGTGTAAATGTTCAAGAGAAGAAATTAACAGGGCTAAAATCGCATGATAGCCATGTCCTTTTAGAGTACTTGCTCCCACTGGCTGTTAGAAAAATTTTACCTGAAAATGTTAGTGTGGCATTGATTCGTGTTAGTAACTTTTTCAAGAAAATGTTCTCTCGTGTAATCCGGGTGAGCGATATGGAGGACTTAGAATGTGAAATTGCAGAGACATTATGCCTTCTTGAGAAGATCTTTCCACCATCCTTTTTTGATATCATGGTGCATCTCATGGTCCATCTTCCATCTGAGGCAAGAATTGCGGGGCCTGTCCAATACCGCAACATGTATCCTATAGAAAGGTACATTAATATTATAGAATAGTTAATTTTCCTAATATTTTCTTAATAGACTTGTATATAATTAATTTATGTAAAACATTGTATAGATTTTGGTTAAGGTTGAAGGGATATGTTCGAACAAGAAGTCATCCAGAAGGGTCAATTGCTGAAAATTATGTGTTTGATGAGAGTATGACATTTTGTTCTCGCTACTTGCATGGTTGTGAGACTAGATTCAATCACCAAGGTAGGAACAATGATGGCCATGGCAGTGACTTACCAAATGGCTCCTCCTACTTCAACTATACTGGACGTGCATTGGTTGGGAAGTGCACGGTTACACTTGACCACCAAACCTGGCTTCAAGCTCATAGATATGTCTTATTTAATTATGAGCACATTGAGCCATATCTGATGTATGTTCTCAAACTAATTTCAATCAGTTTTTAGTATCGGTTAGACCACATCTATAACTATTTTCTTACTTAGATTATATATGCAGACAACATTTGGACTATCTTTCTTCAATTGGTCATCGAAAGAAGCATGAGAGAGCGCATACATCACACGACATTTCATGAGTGGTTTAGGTTGCATGTAAGTTATGAAATGACATTTGAATTATAATCTCTATACACAATTTGGTATTAACTTTATGAATAATTTGTATTTACTAATGTTAATAGGTGAATGACTTATTACAACAAATGTGAAGATATACCAGAGGAGATTCAGATATTGGCTAGTGAGCCTTTTATGGTTGCAAAAAATACATAGCTATTCAATAAATGGATATAGTTTCCACACAAAAGTTATGATGATGGTAGACCTATTCAAAATAGTGGAGTTGCCATTGTTGCAAAAACTAGTAGTTTTTCTAGTTCAAGGATCAAAATCCACAAATGGGAGATGTAACATACTATGGTGTCATAACAGAGATACTTGAGTTAGATTATCATAGGAAGGGCAGCATTGTTTTGTTTAAATGTGACTGGATTGATGTTCGTCAAAAGGACAAGTGGGTAAAAACCGATAAGTTTGGAATCACCACAGTGAACTTTAGCCATTTATTTCATACCGGGGAGAAGCTATCTGATGAACCATACATTTTAGCATCACAAGCAACTCAAGTTTATTATGTACAAGATCCTGTTGATAAAGATTGGTATGCTGTCATTCAATCAAGGCCTAGGGACATATATGACATGTCTACATGGGAAGAAATTGAAAATGCAGCAGGAATTGAAAATGCAGCAGAAATACCTGGCTTGAATGTTGATGTGGACAGGCAATTAAGTGTCCATGAGGGATGTAATAACTGTGAAAGACAAGATATTGATGGTGTGATTGTTGGTCAATCAAATGCTAAGATAGGGAAGTAAGATACTACACCCTGTTTTGAATTTTTACAAATCATGCACTTAGTTGATTGCATTTTAATTTTTGTATGTTCTTCTATGCTAACAATGGATTGAGTTAATTGCTAACCAATTGCATATAAATATGTTATGCAGTCCAAAGTATGGCAAACAACGGAACAGGAAATGATGGTCATTTACGAAATGAGTATGAGGAGGAAAGGCGAGCAAGAATTGCTAGGAACAATGAGGCATTGAAAGCCGTCAGGCTTCAACGGCCTACAAATATTATGGCTGCTCTATCTAAAAGAACAAGAAAGGTTAAATGCTATACTAATTTGTATTTACTTTTTGAGCTGATCCATTATGTTTATTTTTATGTAAGCCATTGTATTTATTTTTAGTGCACATGTGATTCAATGTAGGCTACGATACAAGCCACTAATGCTAGGCATAAATCCATCTTGAATGCCCGTGAAAAGGCTCCTCTACTACGGAAGCACTTTCACTAACTATGAAAGAATGGATGATGTTGATGCTAATGTGATGTTCGTGTTGAAGAGCAACAAATCCTACATGATATTGAAGGGCCTCCTAAACGACGAAGGTGCACACGCATCAACAATGAGGAAGGAGAAGATATCAACGAAGATCCTAATTATGATGTTCAGGACAAAGATGAACAAATCCATGATAATGAAGATGAAACATTGAATGCAGGTAAAGTGACATAAACAATTATCATGTTGCTGACATTATGCACAATGGATTGAGTTAATTGCTAACCAATTGCATATAAATATGTTATGCAGTCAAAAGTATGGCAAACAACGGAATAGGAAATGATGGTCCTTTACAAAATGAGTATGAGGAGGAAAGGCGAGCAAGAATTGCTAGGAACAATGAGGCATTGAAAGCCGCCGGGCTTCAACGGCCTACAAACATTATGGCTGCTCTATCTAAAAGAACAAGAAAGGTTAAATGCTATACTAATTTGTATTTACTTTTTGAGCTGATCCATTATGTTTATTTTTATGTAAGCAATTGTATTTATTTTTAGTGCACATGTGATTCAATGTAGGCTACGATACAAGCTACTAATGCCAGGCATAGATCCATCTTGAATGCCCATGATGTTCGTGTTGAAGAGCAACAAATCCTACATGATATTGAAGGGCCTCCTAAACGACGAAGGTGCACACGCATTAACAATGAGGAAGGAGAAGATATCGACGAAGATCCTAATTATGATGTTCAGGATGAAGATCAACAAATCCATGATAATGAAGATGAAACATTGAATGCAGGTAAAGTGACATAAACAATTATAATGTTGCTAACATTATGCACTTTATTGGTTTAATTATAATGTAGCACATTAGTTGTAGAGCCAACAAAGAAAAGGAAAGGACGAGGGCACACTGTGAAGCATGACATTTGGAGTAGGAAGGAGAATGAATCAAGAATTCATGTTGAATGCAATGAGAAGAAGCAACCCATTGGAGAGCAAGCTGCACCACTAGCCAATTTCGTATCCACAATTGTGAGGTCAGGAATACCTCTATCCTCCACAAATTGGTTTGAAGTTGATGAACAAAAGAAGGTTGACCTTTGGGACATAGTGCAGGTCAATTTTCTTTCTTGAAATCCATGTTCATGCATTGCAAACTATTCCTATTTACCTTTGACAAAATTGGTGTCCACTGATTTTTGTAGTTATTTTTTGATGTGAGTGATGACCTTCAAGATTGGGTTATGAAACAAGCTGCGATGAGGTGGAGGAATTTCAAATGTGAAATAAAGAAAATTTACTTTGAACCAAACAAAGACTTAAGCGATGAACAGCTTTTTGAAATGGAGATTGATAAGAGAGTGCCCAAATCTGATTGGATATGGCTTGTGCAATATTGGAGAACACCCCAGAGCGAGGTATAATCCATGTCTAATGGCAAGAACATAGTTTTCATTCATCATGATTATTAAATTATTCTATCAACCTCTTAGGCTCGTAGTGAAATTGGAAAAGCAAATAGCGCAAAGATGATTATGACTCATACCACTGGAAGCAAGAGCCTTGCTCGGGTTGCAGATGAATGGGTACTAAATGTTTCAATAATTCAATAGACAAAGCAATTTTTTACTCTTAACTGATTTTAATACATTAATGATTTGTAGTTGAAAGAGTATGGCTACAAGCCGACTAGGCATGAAGTGTTTATCAAAGCACATACTCGAAAAGATGGAAGTGCACAAGTAGCAGCTGAATGCATGATTGTAAGTGATCTAAAATGAATGTTTATTTGTGCACTTTCAAGTTTGTATATTTATTAAAGTTATGCGCTTTCTCTAAAATCAGGACAAAATCAATGAGACTTGTGCCAACAAACCAGAGCTAGCTACAAAAACCATTCAGCAAGGAGATCTTTTCAGCAAATTATTTGGGAAGGAAAAGCGAGCACGTGTTCGTGCTATTGGTGTGGGGCCAACACCTCAAGACCTGAAAATGGCGGGGGTACGTAAGTGTTCCTCCACAAAACTTCAACTAGCTATGTGTGCAAAGCTTAGAGCTGAAAATGAGAATGTGATTTTGAGAGAGCGCTTGGATGGCCACGAAGAGAAATTATCAAAAGTACTACAAGAAATGGTAGAATTGAGGAAATCGATTGCTTTAGCACAGTCCACAGAAAATGCTGAACCAAATAACAATCGTGCATCAAACAATCACGCATCAAACTCTCCAATACAGGTGATTCTTGTTGTGTACCTATTGCTACATGTTGGGCTAATAACTATTTGAACTGATAATGAATTATCCATATATTTGTATGAACTATTATAGGATATGAGATGCCAAAGTCATGAGAGTGGTGATAGGTCAATTCCTAATGAGATAAGGCTTCCACATAATGAGGTATATTCTTATTGTTTTATGATATGCACAACAATATATGACATGCCTTTAACTAAAAGTTAGCTTTGTTTGTGTATAGATAATTCGAAAGAAGACTGTTGTGCAACATGATATACCAAGTGCTAATCAAGGGGTACTAGTCATTTGTTATATGTGTTTTTGACAAAACTGCATGCTTGAAGGTAGCTAATTTCCAATTCAAACTAACTTTTAGGGTGGAAGGGAGGTTATTTTGATCTCAATTGTAGGGCAATATGTTCCAGTAGCTAAGGCTAGTATCCAAAGAACGTCTCGAAGTGCTATTGTTGGAGGTACTCCTCTTGGGCCTGAGTATTGCGAGGTGGTTGTCAACTATGTGCTAAAAAAGAATGCCCCATTGCCTCGACCATACAAGAATGTCACAAAAATGGGTGATGCTCAAGGGCATTCCATCGCATGGCCATATGAAAGGGTAATCCATCTTCTCTAGTGTTTTCACTCAGAATGATATAAAATTAATCCAAAAAAACTATCAATTTGTAGATGGAAGATGATGTTGGAGTTGGTGGTGGTTCAAGTCATGGAGAAACAAATCATGCTCGTGGTACTAAATGTATCCTCTAACTGAAAAAGATCCTTACGGAATTTGTAACAAATTCATCTTTTTATATGCAGGCGGAAGACACAAGGGAAAATGTTAGGATGGACTACATTAGTTAGCAACTACTTAGAAAGTTAACGTAGCTTAATAGATCATACTTTTGGTGTAAACATACAAGCCATATGAGTATGTTTCCTAGTTTCTTCTTTTGCAGGTAGTTACCAAAGTGATGCAAGACTGGAGTCAAAGTGTTCCTAAGTTGTACTTTTAGTTTACTAAATGCTAGGATGGACTACATTAGTTAGCAGCTACTTAGAAAGTTAACGTAGCTTAATAGATCATACTTTTGGTGTAAACATACGAGACATATGAGTATGTTAATGTCTATGACAAAGGAGTAGACCTTGCATTTTGTTTATATTTTTGGTGATGTATGTTTATGTGTTATAGTATAGTGAAATTTATGTATATTACTGCTTGGATGGAGATATTCCTGATGCTTCCCCTGTTCGTCACTCTATCCGCAGCCCAACATCAAGCTATGTTGATCCAAGCATTCCAGGTATGCAGTACTACAAAAGTATATATATTATATATTATTTATTCATGATTATGAGTCATCCTGTATCTAAATTGTGATACACGTATTAGCCAGCATATGCTATTAATGGATTTATTGCCAACGCAAGATTTCCAACACATGTATCGTATTGGAATTAGCATTGTACTTTTGCTAATTTTGTTCTGTGTGATTCTTCAGAAGCTCTTTCTTCTATAAGCATCATGTAATTATTTGATTGTTATACATTTAACTCGAAATATGTTATAGCAGGCACATGATCTTTGTTTGGTACTTACTAATATGTGGTCCAGAATATGATGATTGCTAGATTTTTTTTAGCCCATGGAGTAACGATTTCCCTATGATTGACATGGCAAGGCAAATGGAGGTTACCAGCATACAATTGCCTTATTACTTACTTCAGCCTTCAGGTATGCAGTCTATCACTATTTCATTGTCCTTGTGAGAAGATGGACATATAACCATTTCTTAATTGGGTTCACATCCTATATGATGAACTTTCCTAGAGACAAGCATAGATAATAAGCAATTGTCATCTACGAAATGCATATGCAAGACTCAGTTCATTGTTCTGTTGAGCAATGAATTAGAATTTTTGTTATTGAATCTGTTATTATCACTACAAGTTAATGTTTTTTTGGTTGGCAACCTTTTTAGATTTCTCTACTCACATTGTGTCCCATTCAAGTTCTTGATGGTACAATGTTTAGTGGTGATATTTGTATGTATTGACCCATTACTTTTGTGTGTATTTGGATGAATAGCTGAATGAACATTGCATAGCAGTATCGATCCAGTTGTTTAGTTTAGAACTGATTATTGATGGGATCTTGGCAGTCAACCTTATACCCTAGGTTCAAGTTTTTGGTCTTTATATGTGCTGGTGCTGATAGCTCTATTTTAGGGTTTAAGACGTGGATAGCTGTGTAAATATGGATAGCTTGTAAATATCCGAGCAGCAGGATACAGGTTCTTCCATTGCAATGATACAGGTTTGCTTTGATACTATCCAAAACTATCACATTGCATGATTTATCGACAGTTCATTAATATTTGTCTACTGTGCAGTTAATGAATATGGTTCCATCACAGGATCGACAATCGGTGATGCAATTCAAGTAATTGTGATGATATTTTTGTATTTTGAACATGTACTACTTATATAAGTTGTTAAGGCCTCAAGGGCCCTAAATATTCTATCTAATGTTTTCTTGGAGAAATCATGTTGTTAGGAAGCAATGTGGCGCAATAGTGTTATATTTCTGTCATCAGGTAACCCATTTTGTCGTCTGTTCGCAAAGTGTCCAGCGTGATTTTTATAGAGATATATCAGTGCTGCGAAATTTTGTAGTGAAGCTGTCGAACCCATCATGATTGAAGTTAAATCGTTCCATATTTTGTTGTTATTGGGAACATCACTAGTTATGAGTCTGCAATTAGGTGCTAGAATTACAATTCAGGATGGCTTGCAAAATTTCTATTTTGTACGCTAATGTATTTTTTTCTTGATGTTGTGTGCCCGGTTAGTGCCCTCAAAGATCTAAATTAATGTTGAATTGGCTATAGAACCGCACTAGAGAACCCGAGCATAAATATAATACCCTATTGATTTACAAATTGAACCATTGAAGTGAGGTCACACCTTAGTAGCATGTTTATACTCTGTAGTGCTATTGCTTAGACAATTCTATTGCTTGTTATCCTTTGTTCAATCGATGCTTCATCCAAATGAACTTCAGCTATGAAAACTTGAAGTGAGACACGTGTGATAACAGTTCTACAAACTGACTCTGTGATGTGAATGTTATCCTGTAAGCTTTTTCATTGCTTCTTTGTAAATAGAAATCCTTTCTGAATTACCAGTTTATCATTGCTTCTGACTCTGATATACAAGTGGTGTTATTATATTTCTTGGTGCTGATGAATTTTGATTTTTAATGCAGAAAATGGAACAAGAGAAGCTGGAGAAGCTCGCATGCAAGGTATGCAAACACACCATTGCTCTTAACCACTGAATTGTGCTGTGCCCGTTGACGTTTCATTGTCATAATTTTTCTGTTCTCTTGATGCCTTGTGTGGGACATTATGCTGTCTTTTACGTAAAATTATGTATGTGTAATGAGGCAACGTTATTAGATATGCATGTTTTGACCTTGCTAAATACGAGCACACTGTATTTGTTTCTGGGCTTGGTCATGAAACTGTTGAAGTTCTTGCTCTTACAAGAGATGAGAACTTGTAGGGTCCCAGCCCAGGAGAGCAAGCTTCATCAACCCCAAGCTCTGCAGCAAGTGATGTGAAGGCCGGAGGCGGCTCAACAGTGTCAACATCTGCTGGTGTGTCGACCGACAAGAATAGGAACTATGCTGTCCTGGCTGGCACAGTTGCTGCCGTGAGTGCCATGATGTTGTTTTTTAATTTTACATTTATTTTGAATTTTTTTGCGTGGCCGGGATTTTTATCCCTATCTTTTCCAAATAGCAATAGGGAATATTTCCCAATGGTGTAGCTGAAATTATACTAAATATAATGCCATTTTTTTATGGTACAATGTGTGGTCCATGTTGTTTGCACACCCTTTTAATACTTAATGGTCATGTGCATCTTTGCAGCTCTTCCTGATGAAACGAGGAGGCAAAGAGATTTATGTAGGTCCACTAGGACGACACTCATGTGAATTGATCAGATATTTTGAGGTACGAAAAGAGCACAGAAAAGAATGTATGTACCCATCTATATGCAGTTTTGCACTGAACAAACATGGTATTGAGTTGCTTTCATTTTGTCAAGGCAATTGAAGGTGTCAGCAAGATAAGAGATGGCTATATTCCTTCAACATGGATGCTGGAAGAGACTAGCACAGTGCAGGAACAGATAACTGGCGTTAACTTCAGTCAAGTATATAAGGATTCTGAACTATATCGGTAGGTCCCTAGTTGGTGGTTGAGCTATGGTTCATAGTACAATGATCGAAGACTCATGAAACTGTAGACCTATCTAATTTTGATGTAATCTCTGAAATCTAATATTTGAATTCGGGGAAGCAACAATCAATATCTTCTTCAGTATGTTTAAACTATGAGAGGAGTTTTCATGATTTTCTTTTTAACAATTGCACAAACATTAAAGTATGAATTGAAGTTAGATGGTGATTACTTATCCCTTTGTTTGTTTTAAGATTTGGGCAACTTGTATTGAGAGGGAAAGCATGTTTAATTTTTACCCTTTAGGGTAGATCACTAAACTGCAAAACAAAAGACTATTTTCGAACATGTCCCAGTACCAAGGCTCCATATTACTAGAATGTCAATTTACTCTATTGCAATTGATGTTTCAATATCTCTGAGAAAGATGATAGACCAAACAATGTTTAAAAATGTGCAGTAATATTTTTTTCAACTTCGTTGCATTTCAGGAGGAACAAAATTTTGATAAAGGAGCTAAGCACACCTCCTGAAGATTCAAGTGACCTATCCTTTCCGACGCAATACTCCTAGACCTTCCTCACACAATGTTTTGCTTGCTGTGGAAGCAAAGTCATCATATTGAGAAATCCCCATATATCTTTGTCAAGTACTTCTACACCATACTAATTGCACTGTCATTTGGAACAATGTTCTGGGGCATTGGATGCTTTTGTCTAAAGGCTATATATGAATGCTTTGGTCTAAAGGCCATATATGAATGCTTTTGTCTAAAGGCCAGAGAGTAGACTTATAAATCCATCTGTCTTTTGGTAGAATATGCATGATGATGTACCATGCAAGACATGCATCAAAACTCTTGTATGCTATTGCTTGGATATTTTTGGTGGTATGCATGGTGATGTAACATCAAAACTCATGTATATATTGTTGCTTGGCTTTGGGTATGGAAGAATATGAAAGATTTGTTCTGTGAATTATTCTTTTACATCTGATTTTATCAAATTGTTGAGTTGCTATCATTGTTATAGCTGATTGTTGACAACGGATGCATGCATAATGCATCATCAATTATTATTGCAAGCAGTACATATGTGCTTAGGATTAATTTTCTTGATTGTGGGTTATGCCTAATCACATGCAGTATTACAGCTTGCAATTATCTTTCCATGCAGTGGTGGCGCTTTGAAAGGTTTAAACATTGCCAGCACTAGTATTGCTAGGAATTCAATATTACAAGCGATCGTATCGCTTGGAAAGTATTCCAAGCGAGAGTACCACTTTAGATACTATTCCAAGCAGCGAGAATGGAAGCGATGAGCTATTAAAATTCAAAGCGGCTCACCGCTTGTAAAACCAACTATTGGAAGCGGTCTTATAGCTTGTAAATCCATGTTTTCCTGTAGTGGAAACAAGCTCCAATGAGACCGGCGACACGTAGGAGTGCAACCCGGTGCATTTTCGGGGTATTTCGCTAAGGTGCAAACTTTCACAAAATCCACCTATTCGGATCTTGATATGTATGAAATTAACATCAAATTGAATTCGACCGAAACAAGCTCCAACAAAACTAACAACACTTACGAGGGCAATCCGGTGTGTCTTCAGAGTGTTTCGCTTCGGGGCAAACTTTCATAATGTCCACTTGTTCGGATCTCGGTTTGAATGAATTTAACACGAACGAAATCGATCGAAACAAGCTCCAATGAGACCGGCGACACGTAGGAGTGAAGTGCAACCCGGTGCATTTTTCATAGTGTTTCGCTCGTGCAAACTTCGCAAACAAGCTCCACCTATTCGGATCTTGATTTGCATGAAATTAACATCGATTTGCATGAAATTAATTCAACCGAACCAAGCTCCAACAAGACTAACAACACTTACGAGGGCAATCCGGTGTGTCTTCGGAGTGTTTCGCTTCGGGGCAAATTTTCATAATGTCCACTTGTTTGGATCCTGTCGGGACCCGAATTCACCAATTCGGACCCACCGTGTATGCCGCACTATTCCCCGGATCAACGCTAGTGCACACGGCTTAACATTGGTAAGCATCACATCATACACAACGATAATAACAATAAGACTTCATTTATTTAATATAACTAGTGTATGATCTTATGATCACTTACATTTATTCGGCCTCATAGGCAAGACTAAGACAAAATAAGACAAATGCAGCGGAAAAATAGTAGAAGACGTGATGACTCATCAAGACACCACAAAGCGATCGACAAGGCTTGGCCTAGTGACTCGCGTCCACCGAAAATCCTCCTCAAGCATAGGCGATGACTCCTCCACTGTTGTTGTTTTGTAAGCAAGGGTGAGTACACCAACACGTACTCAACAAGTTGTGCACAGAATGCATTTCTATTATAACTATATGCAGGCTTATTCCAAAGGAAGGCTTATGGTTCATAAGCAGTAAAGCAGCATTTTCAAACATAAGCAATATGTAGATTGAAAAGACGGTAAAACAAATAATAACAAGTAAGTAGATTCCATTGTTTGCAAATCAACCCAAGTCTCAATCCTAAATCAAGTTCCATTATCCACATGGCATCCCGCCATCCCAACAGTTGTCAATTTTAATTAACTACCCCTTGACTGTAATTCCCGAGCATTGCTCAATACCGTGAGCACGGCTATCCGAATAGATTGTACACTCTGCAGAGGTTATGCACTTTACCCACACGATATAACCATGCACCACACAGGCGAACGATTATAACAAAGCCTTTACAATGCATCCTCTTAACCCAGTGCTACCCGCTAAGGTTTCAACACTGAAGGGCTACACCGCCACGAGGGGCCCCTCTTGCGCCATGTGAGTTCTCCCGTGCACCCGGACTCACACCACCAAGATAGCACTTAAGTTAAGCATTTGCAAATTAGTCACTAGGTCATCCCATAACAGACGTGTGGCTGCAAGTTTGACTCAGGTCAAAGGCTCGCAAGGTTAAGTCCTTAGGATTGATCAAAGCAAGACATACACATCCCCTTTCTCGCCCATCGGGCCCACCCTGGCACCCTTGCCCCTTTCACTTGCTTTAATCTAAAGTGATTATCTCCCGGTTGGTTACCAAGCATCACATGCTTATCACAAATCAATATCATCATTGTGTGACCTCCTCGCCACGACAACTCAATCTCTTTGTGCATCCACACACGACACACAATTTACATCATTGTTCCATATTCCATTAGTCAAATTTAATAATCATCATTTCATGTACATGTGATGACGTGGCATGGCTAAGCATTCTATTCCGTTCTAATCCTTCATGTTGATTTTCTATTAACCAACTATAATTAACCAACCTAAGGTAACAAGTGAATCATGGCATACAATTTAACAAGGTAGGGGGTAATTCAAAGGGGTACAATAGCTAATCCCGAAGTAGAGTTGAAATCATTTATAAACATGAAATAACAAGTGATAAGTTAAATCAAAATAGCATGCAATCTTTTCTATGGGTGCAACATGATCAAAGCACAACTTGCCTTCGTTAAGCTCCTGCTCCTGGTCTGGAAATAATTCCTGAGCTGATAAATCCCCTTCCGAAGCCTCGCACAATTCAACGTCTACGCGAATCGAGAAAGAAAAGCAAATGAACACCAAAACCAAAGAGCAAACAAACTCAAAAATTCAAATAAAAGCCACCATTGGAAAGATCTTAATTTTATAAATTTTTAGGAATTTGAATCACCTCAATCCGAGTTCGTATGCGAAAGTTATGAGGTTTTGAAGTTTGAAAATCCTGAAAATACCCTGAAAATAGGAATTCCGAATTTAGCGAATTATTTTTATATGAAAAAAATTCCGATTTTACCCGCCCGAATGTACGGCCGCGACGTGGTTGATTCTCAGCCGTGGATCTCGTGATCGACGGCCGTGGCTTACCTCACCGATTCTGTTCACTGCCGACGCGTGGCGAATCTGTCCGTCTGCTTGATGATCCGACGACCCTCAAGTTCGGCGATGATGAAAATCTTGGCGCTGAGTGACCGGAACTGAAGACGAAGACCTCCCGCGCGGCGCTCCACTGGTTTCCGGCGAAGAAGAGGTAATGGATCGGCTTCTCCTTGGCGCGACGAACTCAAAGCTACCCTCGGAACGGCGGAAGAGAATCTCTAGCGACGGGAAAACGCGACGCAATCCTTCGGCCGAGTTCCGCAACTCCGACAAGCTCTAGAGGCTAAACGGTGACGGCTCAATGGCGAAGGCTAAAGCTGTTGGATGCGCAAAGCGATGAGGAATCCCAGGAGGCGAGGCGCGGCTTTTATAGCTTCGGTTTGTGCGCAAAAATGGAAACCCTAGAGTCCATGTCGAAGTCGGCGGCGGCGGCGGGATTTGGAAAGTTCTATCGGAGACGACGACTGTCGTTCGTCGGATCAAGATCCGACGGCCGGAATAATTCGGAGTTTCCAAAAATACAACAACCCAAGACAACGGTACGGGCGGCCCATTCTTGTCCTTTCCATATTCTCCCGATTTTCTTTTTTTATTTATTCCGAATAAGGATTTTGATTTATTTGGGGCCTTAAAAATACTCTAAAAATTCCCATAAAATTCTCAAAAATACTTTGAGCTATTATGGATTTAAATAAAATATTATCAGAAAAAGTTTATTTTGCAAATCTCTTTTTATAATTATTTCTTGATCAAAAGATAATTTAATTTCAAAGAATTCAGATAAATCTTAGAAAATCCAAATAAATTCAGAAAAATCATAAAATCCATAATTAGCAATAAAATAATATTATTTAATTAAAGAGCTGAAGTTTTGGGATGTTACAAACCTCCCCCCCTTAACGGAATCTCGACCCCGAGATTTAGTGCTGACTAGAGAATAGGTTTGAAAATTCTGCTTTTAGATCTTCCTCATTCTCCCAGGTTGCTTCATTTTCCGAATGGTTACTCCCCTGAACTCTACAAAAACGAGTGGACTTATTTCTGGTTCTACACTCCATCACATCCAAAATCTTAATTGGTTGCTCCTTGTAAGTCAGGTCTTCTTGCAATTCGATAGCTTCTAATGGCGTTTGTTCTATTGATACTCTAAGGCATTTCTTAAGCTGCGACACGTGGAACACATCATGGACTCCTGCCAATGACTCTGGCAATTCTAATTGGTAAGCAACCTCTCCTTGACGGCTTAAGATCTTAAATGGCCCAACGAATCTGGGTGCCAGTTTTCCCTTGACATGGAATCTCTTAACACCTTCCGGATAAATCGAATACTAAATCATGGTTTCCTCAAGTATCATTTGCTTAGGATCTTCCTATCCGGCACACTGGTTTGACCCTAAATCCTCAGGGTATCCTAATCACTCAAACTTCTACTTCTTGGCTAAGCCTTCTTCTTTTCTTAACTTGATTTTATATATATATGTATATATATATATATATTTTCTTCGAACCTCCGTGGTCTTATCTTCTAATGTGGGTTTTTCTCTTTTTTTTTTCAAGGTGGGTATGACACTTTGTCAAACGATTTCCGATTCCGACCTCTTGAATTCTTTGCATAACCTTGATTAATTGTTCGTTATCAACCTATTGCACTGCGGCCTCGTAACTCAAACATCGACTACCACATTGGTCTTACTAGAATGCCTATGGAGTCTGACACTAGCATCTTCTTCGTTTCCTATTAAGGTTTAAGTGAGTAAATATACAATTTAGACTCTTATAGTTCACATCTATCTTTGTTGAGTTAATGACACCTTTTTTATATATTATTATTATTATTATTATTATTATTGTTTTTTTTAATAATCGCATAAAAGGTCTAGCTATTGTCGAAAACCTTTCTACGAACTAGTGATAATACTTTGCCATTCCCAGAACTTCAGATCTAAGTAACGAACTATGGTTGCTTCCAATGTAACACGACTTCTACTTTACTCAATTCCACATCAACTCCTTTAACAGTCTTTATATGATTAAAGAAATTCCACCTTTTTCTTCCATAAATCACATTTGTTGAATTTAACGTATGAATGCGGCTCTTGCAAAAACTCACTTCTAGGTTCTGCGTATTTTCCTCTTATCTTATAGTATACTATAGTGTCATTAGCCATGAATTTATCAATTAATCCATAAACATCTTACTTATCATGTTCATTAGATATGCGGGGCATCAGTTAATTCAGGAGATTTTGCCAAAACTTATATTGTTCATGTAGAGAACGAAATTTTAGAAACATCCTTCCCATGTCTCCTAAGTTTATGATAGCCTAAGCGAAACTTTGTCCCAAAGAAATTCCAATTCTATTCTTAACTGTCCAATCGTGTAGTCGATCCTGATATTGGATACTTGTTACTGATATTTTATTTATTTAGAGCACGATTTAGTGCACTCTCCTTGACCTTCCATTTGCATTTTAACAAACAAGAATTTCCATGGTGATATACTAAGTTTTCAAAACTTTTCCTAGTGACTCTTCGATATGCTTCTCTATTTCCCACTAATTCCTTAGTATACATTTTGACATGGTTTTTTTTCTATTGGGCTGTACCAAGCACTAATTCGCTCACAAATTGGGTCTTTCGATATGATGGTATATCGGCAAATTCTTGGAAAATATACCATGGTATTCTCTAACATTTGGCGCATCTTCTAATTGGCAAATTCCACACCATTATCCATTAGTTGACTAACACGAACTATAGCCTTATGTTTGAGCATCTAACTAATTTCAAGAATAACTTAATTATCCAACACAATATGATTTTCTTGGAACTCTATTCTCTCAACAAGCACTGAATTCTCAACATCCTGTTTAAATCTAGCACAACTGAGCATTTATCGACATCGACAAATCTTCCGATTAATGAGATTATCTTTGGGTACCACTTAAACTAGCCACCATTTCACATGTATCATTTTAGATAAACCCTTAACACCAGATTATTCTTAGAGAGACATCTAATTTATGAATTTATATTATTGCTCTTCATTTCAATACTCAGTATACTAATGTATTAACCATTCTGCTTCATTTCTGTTGACAAGAAAATCTTTACATGAAATTCATCACTAATCTCTTTACTTTACAAGTAGGTTTATGATATTGCACTAAGTAAACTTATGGCTCCTACTTCCTTGATTTAGCATTGACGCTAGGGCTTCGATACGGACAGAGTTGGGATCGACTTGAACCAACGCGATGGCTTTCTTTTGAGGACATTTGTTGGCAAAATGCTCAGGTTTTATGGCAAAATAGCAGAGTCTAGGGTGAACTTTCTTTCTTGAGTATTCGCTGATTAGAACAGTATCTTTACCTAGACGCTTTTTCTGCCATTAGCTTGATTGGTCATATTCTGTATCTGCTTCATCATTGCCTGCATTAATTGGGTCTGATCGGCCAAAAACTCTTTGAAGCTCTATGTATCTATCAGTGGTGACGGTTGAAAAACTAATCCATCCTTGGAGTTTCCATTGGGTTGGTTTTCATTTCCACTATCTCCGTTGCTATCACTATTTTGAACCATCCGCTTGATTACCTCACAGGGGTTAGGTGAGAGAGAGAATAGCATAGGTAAGAAGTAGAGATCCTAATGAGGAAGATAGGTTTAACCCAATAATTTAAGCAATCAATATTATTAACTTGGTATGGTCGCTATATAAGCCTAAAAGCTTTGCAACACATACTTTTTACTCAAAGAATCAAGAAGAACTAATTCAACCTAACCACACAAAACTACCGTCTACATGGGCGATACTCCTAGCTTAGGAAACGCGACTCCCACACATGAGTCTCAACTGGCTACTTGAAGCACTGAGTCTTCTAGTTTTTAAGACACTTCGTTGATCCGCTCCTCCATGGGCTTGATGATTCTTTCCTTCATGGTTGGTATGGTAACAGCAGGCACTTGATGACATCTCCTAAAGTGTGGTATATCGTTTTCTACTTTAGATAACTCAGGTAAGATTTTAACTCAATTTGACTGAGGAAATAGAAATTTCAGCAAGGGACAAGGGAGAATTTTTTTAGTAAGGGCAGAGATAGAAGAATGAGATAAGTCCAGAACATATTATTCTTCTTGGTTAGGTCTTTTACTTAGAAAATAATTTTGAAGGACCTATAGAGACGACCAACCATCTAGGGGCAAGACCTACAGTCAGTATGGCTCTGATACCACTTCTGTCGGGACCCGAATTCACCAATTTGGACCCACCGTGTATGCCGCACTATTCCCAGGATCAACGCTAGTGCACACGGCTTAACATTGGTAAGCATCACATCATACACAACGATAATAACAATAAGACTTCATTTATTTAATATAACTAGTGTATGATCTTATGATCACTTACATTTATTCGGCCTCATAGGCAAGACTAAGACAAAATAAGACAAATGCAGCGGAAAAATAGTAGAAGACGTGATGACTCATCAGTACACCACAGGCGACTGACAAGGCTTGGCCTAGTGACTCGCGTCCACCTGAAAATCCTCCTCAAGCATAGGCGATGACTCCTCCACTGTTGTTGTTTTGTAAGCAAGGGTGAGTACACCAACACGTACTCAACAAGTTGTGCACAGAATGCATTTCTATTATAACTATATGCAGGCTTATTCCAAAGGAAGGCTTATGGTTCATAAGCAGTAAAGCAGCATTTTCAAACATAAGCAATATGTAGATTGAAAAGACGGTAAAACAAATAATAACAAGTAAGTAGATTCCATTGTTTGCAAATCAACCCAAGTCTCAATCCTAAATCAAGTTCCATTATCCACATGGCATCCCGCCATCCCAACAGTTGTCAATTTTAATTAACTACCCCTTGACTGTAATTCCCGAGCATTGCTCAATACCGTGAGCACGGCTATCCGAATAGATTGTACACTCTGCAGAGGTTATGCACTTTACCCACATGATATAACCATGCACCACACAGGCGAACGATTATAACAAAGCCTTTACAATGCATCCTCTTAATCCAGTGCTACCCGCTAAGGTTTCAACACTGAAGGGCTACACCGCCACGACAGGGCCCCCCTCTTGCGCCATGTGAGTTCTCCCCGTGCACCCGGACTCACACCACCAAGATAGCACTTAAGTTAAGCATTTGCAAATTAGTCAGCTAGGTCGTCCCATAACAGACGTGGTCGCAAGTTTGACTCAGTCAAAGGCTCGCAAGGTTAAGTCCTTAGGATTGATCAAAGCAAGACATACACATCCCTTTCTCGCCCATCGGCCCACCACGCACCCTTGCCCTTTCACTTGCTTTAATCTAAAGTGATTATCTCCTGTTGGTTACCAAGCATCACATGCTTATCACAAATCAATATCATCATTGTGTGACCTCCTCGCCACGATAACTCAATCTCTTTGTGCATCCACACACGACACACAATTTACATCATTGTTCCATATTCCATTAGTCAAATTTAATAATCATCATTTCATGTACATGTGATGACGTGGCATGGCTAAGCATTCTATTCCGTTCTAATCCTTCATGTTGATTTTCTATTAACCAACTATAATTAACCAACCTAAGGTAACAAGTGAATCATGGCATACAATTTAACAAGGTAGGGGTAATTCAAAGGGTACAATAGCTAATCCCAAGTAGAGTTGAAATCATTTATAAACATGAAATAACAAGTGATAAGTTAAATCAAAATAGCATGCAATCTTTTCTATGGGTGCAACATGATCAAAGCACAACTTGCCTTCGTTAAGCTCCTGCTCTGGTCTGGAAATAATTCTGAGTGATAAATCCTTCCAAGCCTCGCACAATTCAACGTCTCGCGAATCGAGAAAGAAAAGCAAATGAACACCAAAACCAAAGAGCAAACAAACTCAAAAATTCAAATAAAAGCCACCATTGGAAAGATCTTAATTTTATAAATTTTTAGGAATTTGAATCACCTCAATCCGAGTTCGTATGCGAAAGTTATGAGGTTTTGAAGTTTGAAAATCCTGAAAATACCCTGAAAATAGGAATTCCGAATTTAGCGAATTATTTTTATATGAAAAAAATTCCGATTTTACCCGCCCGAATGTACGGCCGCGACGTGGTTGATTCTCAGCCGTGGATCTCGTGATCGACGGCTGTGGCTTACCCTCACCGATTCCTGTTCACCTGTCGACGTGGCCGAATCCTGTCCGTCCGTTGACGATCCGACGGCCCTCCGAGTTCCCGAGCGATGATGAAAATGCGGCGGCGCTGAGTGACCGGAATCGAAGATTTAAGACCTCCAGCGCGCGCCCATCGGTTTCCGCGAAGAAGAGGTAATGGATCGGCTTCTCCTTGGCGCGACGAACTCAAAGCTACCCTCGGAACGGCGGAAGAGAATCTCTAGCGACGGGAAAACGCGACGCAATCCTTCGGCCGAGTTCCGCAACTCCGACGAGCTCTAGAGGCTAAACGGTGACGGCTCAATGGCGAAGGCTAAAGCTGTTGGATGCACAAAGCGATGAGGAATCCCAGGAGGCGAGGCGCGGCTTTTATAGCGGTTTGTCTTAAAAATGGAAACCCTAGAGTCCATGTCGATGTCGGCGGCGGCGGATTTGGAAAGTTCTATCGGAGACGACGACTGTCGTTCGTCGGATCAAGATCCGACGGCCGGAATAATTCGGAGTTTCCAAAAATACAACAACCCGCACAGTGCACGGGCCGGCCCATTACTGTCCCTTTCCATATTCTCCCGATTTTCTTTTTTATTTATTCAATAAAGATCTTGATTTATTTGGGGCCTTAAAATACTCTAAAATTCCCATAAAATTCTCAAAAATACTTTGAGCTATTATGGATTTAAATAAAATATTATCAGAAAAAGTTTATTTTGCAAATCTCTTTTATAATTATTTCTTGATCAAAAGATAATTTAATTTCAAAGAATTCAGATAAATCTCAGAAAATCCAAATAAATTCAGAAAAATCATAAAATCCATAATTAGCAATAAAATAATATTATTTAATTAAAGAGCTGAAGTTTTGGGATGTTACAGATCCCGGTTTGAATGAAGTTAACACCAGAGCAAAATCGAGCGAAACAAGCTCCAATGGGACCGGCGACATGTAGGAGTGCAACCCGATGCATTTTCGGAGTGTTTTGCTCCGATGCAAGCTTTCAGAAAATCCACCTATTCGGATCTTGATATGTATGAAATTAACATCAATGCGAATTCGACCGAAACAAGCTCCAACAAGACTAACAACACTTACGAGGGCAATCCGGTGTGTCTTCGGAGCGTTTCGCTTCGGGGCAAACTTTCATAATGTCCACTTGTTCGGATCCCGGTTTGAATGAAGTTAACACCAGAGCGAAATCGAGCGAAATAAGCTCCAATGAGACCAGCGACACGTAGCAGTGCAACCCGGTGTATTTTCGGAGTGTTTTCGCTCCGGTGCAAGCTTTCAGAAATTCCACCTATTCGGATCTTGATATGTATGAAATTAACATCAATGCGAATTCGACCGAAACAAGCTCCAACAAGACTAACAACACTTACGAGGGCAATCCGGTGTGTCTTCGGAGTGTTTCGCTTCGGGGCAAACATTCATAAAGTCCACTTGTTCGCATCCCGGTTTGAATGAAATTAACACCAGAGCGAAATCGAGCGAAACAAGCTCCAATGAGACCGGCGACATGTAGGAGTGCAACCCGGTGCATTTTCGGGGTGTTTCGCTCCGGTGCAAACTTTCACAAAATCCACCTATTCGGATCTAGATATGTATGAAATTAACATTAAAGTGAATTCGTTCGAAACAAGCTCCAACAGGACTAAGAACACTTACGAGGGCAATCGGGTGTGTCCTCGGAGTGTTTCGCTTCGGGGCAAACTTTCATAACGTCCACTTGTTCGGATACCGGTTTGAATGAATTTAACACCAGAGCGAAATCGAGCGATACAAACTCCAATGAGAACGGCGACACGTAGGAGTGCTACCCGGTGCATTTTCGGAGTGTTTCGCTCCGGTGCAAGCTTTCACAAAATCCACCTATTCGGATCTTGATATGTATGAAATTAACATCAATGCGAATTCGACCGAAAACAAGCTCCAACAAGACTAACAACACATACGAGGGCAATCCGGTGTGTCTTCGGAGTGTTTCGCTTCGGGGCAAACTTTTATAATGTCCACTTGTTCGGATCCCGGTTTGAATGAAGTTAACACCAGAGCGAAATCGAGCGAAACAAGCTCCAATGACACCGGCGACACGTAGGAGTGCAACCCGGCGCATTTTCGGAGTGTTTCGCTCCGGTACAAGCTTTCACAAAATCCACCTATTCGGATCTTGATATGTATGAAATTAACATCAATACGAATTCGACCGAAAACAAGCTCCAACAAGACTAACAACACTTTCGAGGGCAATCCGGTGTGTCTTCGGAGTGTTTCGCTTCGGGGCAAACTTTCATAAAGTCCACTTGTTCGCATCCCGGTTTCAATGAAATTAACACCAGAGCGAAATCGAGCGAAACAAACTCCAATGAGACCGGCGACACGTAGGAGTGCAACCCGGTGCATTTTCGGGTTGTTTCGCTAAGGTGCAAACTTTCGCAAAATCCACCTATTCGGATCTTGATATGTATGAAATAAACAACAGATTGAATTCGATCGAAACAAGCTCCAACAGGACTAACAACACTTACGAGGGCAATCCGGTGTGTCTTCGGAGTGTTTCGCTTCGGGGCAAACTTTCATAATGTCCACTTGTTCGGATCCCGGTTTGAATGAATTTAACAACAGAGCGAAATCGAGCGAAACATGCTCCAATGAGAACGGCGACACGTAGGAGTGCAACCCGGTGCATTTTCGGAGTGTTTCGTGATGAGGACATCACCAGTATGGATATGGCCAGCGTGACCGCTGCCCCTTCTTCCTCTCCGGCCGCTCCAACGACTACCGACGCCGCTCCATCTTCGTCACCTACGATCGACACTGCGGCATCTTCATCACCGACAGGCCTTAATACAGAAGCTCAGCCATTCAAAATCACATCAATAGACAAGGGCCTCAAGCATACACCCCGAGGACAGCCCACGCGCCAAGGAAGGCCCAAGATCAAGCCCAATTCGTCGCCGAGTCCAGATCGGCCATCTAGGAGCAGCAGTACTTCAAACGGACATAACTTGGGCTCCCGGGCTCCGTTTTCAGCGTACGACCACTCGTTTGAAAGGTGTCGAGATAACCTTTCCAATGGATCTAGTCCCAAGGCCAAATTCCTTCTGGAACGACGGGAAAATACAGAAAAATCTCACGGGACAGAATTTCAGGGTGCTGCGCCACCTTATTTTTGGAATTATGGGCCATGTATGGTTAGGGTTGCATGGTGGCCGACCTTAGGGTGGTGTCCTACCCTAATTTGGGCGCCCCAAGTATGGTCTCCACCCTATTTAATGCCCCAGCCATCGTACGTTGTCGTTTAGGTTTTGTTGTGTTTGGTAGACCCCGTGTGCGTCCCTCCTCGTGTTTGCGCGTGTCGACTAGACTGCCCGAGCCGAGAAACAGAACCTCAACTTGTTTCTTTTGATTTCAATACTATCTTTTCAGATTGCTTCATACTTTGTTCTTGCGGGTTCTCGATTTCTTGCAGGAACAATTGATCGCTTGGATCTTGTATCGTGTGGATTGGCATTGCGATTGTGAAGCTCCGACCGCTTTGGTTAGAAGCCCTAAATTCAGTGCCTTCAACACCCCCAAATCGACGTATCAACATCTCACCGAAAGATCGGGATCCCCGTCCCCATCATTTCGCTCCGGTGCAAGCTTTCACAAAATCCACCTATTCGGATCTTGATATGTATGAAATTAACATTAATGCAAATTCGACCGAAAAAGAGCTCCAAAAAGACTAACAACACATACGAGGGCAATCCGGTTTGTCTTGAGTGTTTAACCGGGCAAACTTTTATAATGTCCACTTGTTCGGATCCCTATTTGAATGAAGGTAACATGATGCGCACGGGAAGTCGGCCCGATCTTCGATGAGAACGATCGTCGATTTGGTGTAGTGATGACGCTACCAATCCACAGGATCAACAACCGAACAATCGCAAAGTCACCACACGAGGCGATCAACCGAGCCAAACACGATCGATCCTTGTACCTGCTGCAACCGAGAACAAGCAAGAACAAGGTGAGAGCAATTCCAATCCGATAATCTCAAAGATACAAAGGTGAGGTTCTGTTTCTCGTCACGGGTGGTCTAGTCGACACACGCAAACACGAGGAGGGACGCACAAGGGGTCTACCAAAACACGACAAAACCTAAGCGTAAAAGATCGGTGGAGGCCACATATATTGCGGCGGCAAGGAGGTGTAGGGCAGCCAAAACAGCGGTGGCCACCAAAACCCTAAGATACATGAGCCATAGGCCCAAAAGTGAGGTGATGCAGCACCCTGAATTTCTGGCCCGTGATATTGTTCCGCGTTTTTCTGTCGTTCTGGAGTGAATTTGGAAGTGGACCTAGATCCATTGGAAAGCTTATCTCCTAAGCTTTCGAACGGGTGGTCGCACACTGAAAACGGAGTCCGGGAGCCCAAGTTATGCCCGTTTGAAATTGGCATACTGCTGGATGGCCAAACCGGGCTTTTTGGCATCATGGGCTTCCATATGGGCCTTCCTTGACACGTGGGCTGTTCTCGGGGTGTGTGCTTAAGGCCCTTATCTGTTGATGTGGGCTTGAATAGCTCAGCTGTTGGATTAAGGCCTCTCGGCGACGAAGTTGCCGTAGCGTCGATCATTTGTGACGAAGATGGAGCAGCGTCGGTAGTCATTGGAGAAGCCGGAGAGGAAGGAGGGGCAGCGGTCACGCTGGTCGAATCCATGGTGGTGATGTCCTCATCATAACACCAGAGCGAAATCGAGCGAAACAAGCTCCAATGAGACCGGCGACACGTAGGAGTGCAACCCGGTGCATTTTCGGAGTGTTTCGCTCCGGTGCAAGCTTTCACAAAATCCACCAATTCAGATCTCGATATGTATGAAATTAACATCAATACAAATTCGACCGAAAACAAGCTCCAACAAGACTAACAACACTTACGAGGGCAATCCGGTGTATCTTCGGAGTGTTTCGCTTCGGGGCAAACATTCATAAAGTCCACTTGTTCGCATCCCGGTTTGAATGAAATTAACACTAGAGCGAAATCGAGCGAAACAAGCTCCAACGAGACCGGCGACACGTAGGAGTGCAACCCGGTGCATTTTCGGGGTGTTTCGCTCCGGTGCAAACTTTCAAAAATCCACCTATTCGGATCTAGATATGTATGAAATTAACATCAAAGTGAATTCGATCGAAACAAGCTCCAACAAGACTAACAACACTTACGAGGGCAATCCGGTGTGTCTTGAGTGTTTCGCCGGGCAAACTTTCATAATGTCCACTTGTTCGGATCCCGTTTGAATGAATTTAACACCGAAAGCGAAATCGAGCGAAACAAGCTCCAATGAGACCGGCGGCGCGTAGAGCGCAACCGGTGCATTTTCGGAGTGTTTCGCTCCGGTGCAAACTTTCGCAAAATCCATCTATTCGGATCTTGATATGCATGAAATTAACATCAAAGCGAATTCGACCGAAACAAGCTCCAACAAGACTAACAACACTTACGAGGGCAGTCCGGTGTGTCTTCGGAGTGTTTAAGCCGGGCAAACTTTCATAATGTCCACATGTTTGGATCCTGGTTTGAATGAAGGTAACACCAGAGCGAAATCGAGCGAAACAAGCTCCAATGAGACCGGCGACACGTAGGAGTGCAACCCGGAGCATTTTCGGAGTGTTTCGCTCCAGTGCAAGCTTTCGAAAAATCCACCTATTCGTTTCTTGATATGTATGAGATTAACATCAATGCGAATTCGACCGAAAACAAGCTCCAACAAGACTAACAACACATACGAGGGCAATCCGGTGTGTCTTCGGAGTGTTTCGCTTCGGGGCAAACTTTCATAATTTCAACTTGTTCGGATCCCGGTTTGAATGAAGTTAACACCAGAGCGAAATCGAGCGAAACAAGCTCCAATGAGACCGGTGACACGTAGGAGTGCAACCCGGTGCATTTTCGGAGTGTTTCGCTCCGGTGCAAGCTTTCACAAAATCCACCTATTTGGATCTTGATATGTATGAAATTAACATCAATACGAATTCGACCGAAAACAAGCTCCAACAAGACTAACAACACTTACGAGGGCAATCCGGTGTGTCTTCGGAGTGTTTCGCTTCGGGGCAAACTTTCATAAAGTCCACTTGTTCGCGTCCCGGTTTGAATGAAATTAACACCAGAGCGAAATCGAGCGAAACAAGCTCCAATGAGACCGGCGACACGTAGGAGTGCAACCCGGTGCATTTTCGGGGTATTTCGCTAAGGTGCAAACTTTCACAAAATCCACCTATTCGGATCTTGATATGTATGAAATTAACATCAAATTGAATTCGACCGAAACAAGCTCCAACAAAACTAACAACACTTACGAGGGCAATCCGGTGTGTCTTCGGAGTGTTTCGCTTCGGGGCAAACTTTCATAATGTCCACTTGTTCGGATCTCGGTTTGAATGAATTTAACACCAGAGCGAAATCGATAGAAACAAGCTCCAATGAGACCGGCGACACGTAGGAGTGCAACTCGGTGCATTTTCGGAGTGTTTCGCTCTGGTGCAAACTTTCGCAAAATCCACCTATTCGGATCTTGATTTGCATGAAATTAACATCGAAGCGAATTCAACCGAAACAAGCTCCAACAAGACTAACAACACTTACGAGGGCAATCCGGTGTGTCTTCGGAGTGTTTCTCTTCGGGGCAAATTTTCATAATGTCCACTTGTTTGGATCCCGGTTTGAATGAAGTTAACACCAGAGCGAAATCGAGCGAAACAAGCTCCAATGAGACCGGCGACATGTAGGAGTGCAACCCGATGCATTTTCGGAGTGTTTTGCTCCGATGCAAGCTTTCACAAAATCCACCTATTCGGATCTTGATATGTATGAAATTAACATCAATGCGAATTCGACCAAAACAAGCTCCAACAAGAATAACAACACTTACGAGGGCAATCCGTGTGTCTTTGGAGTGTTTCGCATCTCGGGGCAAACTTTCATAAAGTCCACTTGTTCGATCGGTTTGAATGAAATTAACACCAGAGCGAAATCGAGCGAAACAAGCTCCAATGAGATCGGCGACACGTAGGAGTGCAACCCGGTGCATTTTCGGAGTGTTTCGCTAAGGTGCAAACTTTCACAAAATCCACCTATTCGGATCTTGATATGTATGAAATTAACATCAATGCGAATTCGACCAAAACAAGCTCCAACAAGACTAACAACACTTACGAGGGCAATCCGGTGTGTCTTGAGTGTTTCACCTCGGGGCAAACTTTCATAATGTCCACTTGTTCGGATCTCGGTTTGAATGAAGTTAACACCAGAGCGAAATCGATCGAAACAAGCTCCAATGAGACCGGCGACACGTAAGAGTGCAACCCGGTGCATTTTCGGTGTTTCGCTCGGTGCAAACTTTCACAAAATCCACCTATTCGGATCTTGATATGTATGAAATTAACATCAAAGCGAATTCAATCGAAACAAGCTCCAACAAGACTAACAACACTTACGAGGGCAATCCGGTGCCAACCAAATGAGTATCGCGAAGCGGAACGGCGCCTGCCCCGCCTCCCCGACCGCCCCGACGGTTCAACAAGACGCTGTTCTAATTTGATCGCCTCAAGATTTAATCCCTTGACAGACAAAGAGCAAAGAAGCATGACGTGCAGTGGCGACGGCCTCGGCCTCGCCCCAACTCCAAGAATTGCCTTGCACGGGAGATAACATGCCAGATCAGCATGGTCCTCAGAAGCCAAAGGCTTACCGACTATGCTCGTGGCTTGACCAAGTGTCAGGCCCCGAACGCCCGCCACCAAGTGACGCACACGCCGCCTCAACAAAAAAAAACCGAGCGAGGGACGAGGATAAGGCGAGCTCCCAAGGCCCTTGTTGGGTTGGCGACCACCCATCGCCTCAATCATGTTCGAGGTCATACGTCACACTCTTCCGCGGAGTCTGCCGACGGGTAACAATGCCCTGTGTCGGCGACGACTCCGGGTCCGACTTCGATCGAGTAACGAAGGCTTTGCAGGTCGCCTGGCGCTGGACGCTCGCGAACGATAACGCCCACTGAAATGGTTCTCTCGAAGCCACCAGGCCCACTCAACCACCCGCTATCACCGCCACGAGCACGGCGTCGAAGTTTACGTAAGATGGCAACGCTGCTTGTTTCACCTCCAGTCCCACACCGCGACGGGCATATTGCGGAACGCGTCACCGCCGGGAGCATGGACGATTATCACTTTCAAGAATGGGCGCTCGCGACGATGAACTCTCGACTTCCCGACCGCTGTTCCATCCATCGGAGGCGCTGCAACACCAAGGGCAGAACAAGCCTGTTTGTCGGGCGCCGACGATCAGCGCTCGTTTCAACAATCGCGCTAACAGAGCCCGACAATACCGGACGAATCACAACCGAGTAAACCTTCAGATACGATAAACCTCGACCAGCTCCGACCGCCGGGGCTCAAGTTTCCATCTGACTGATGAAGCCACAAGACCGCAAAGCCGACCAAACCTGGTCGGTCGGTCATACAAGAAAAGATCCGGCCACTTTGAGCGCCATTGCCCAAAGATTCAATCGATAAACCCCAATCGCTTTTCCAATCCGCCTGGGCTCAGGCTATTGATGGATACCCGACACACGTATCCCGCCGCCCAGAGAGGTATGGGCCGCCATCGCTTTAAAGTCTGGGGGCTCCAGGCTCGCTGCCGATTCCCAAGAGGTGGTCTGACCAGCAAGCAGAGCGCACAAGCTACTGTGATACTATCTGGAGAGACGTCCCGACCGACGAGTCGACGGGCCGAGAGCCTCAACAAGCTCAAACCATCTTCGCTAACGAGCCAACATCAAATCATCGGCCGGGCGCTCACCCGCCACCTACCCCATCGATACGCAAGGACTTCAAAGATGACCAAAACAGATGGGAGGTCATGCGCCTTTCCCCAGTAATTTCGGTATGACATCATCGCCGCTACCGACAAGCCACAGAGAGAGTGCCATTCCGAGGAACGGATCACGCTCGCCGCATAGCTTTCACCGACTGACGCAGTACAACAACTATCCGCCGGGTCAAGTTCGAGACCAGACACCGAGGCGAAGACTGACTCCCATGAGGAGCCCCATCCATTTTTTTCTTTACACGCCTATGTAACCTGCTCTGGCTATATAAGGAGGCTTGGCTCCCGAGCGGGAGGAGAACATGACAAACACTCACATACATAGCCAAAGACTCTAAGTCCAACCTTTCGGCCTCATAGCTCCTCATCCGACCATTACACACGAGGTGCTTGCGCAGCCCTCGCTAACTCGACGAGCTCATCAAGATCAATACAAACACGCACCACCACACTAACTGAGTAGGGACATTCACCAACCAAGATAAATTTGACCTCTTTCTCTCTTTTGGGTCTAACCATTCAAGGAACGGAATGTTGCCCTCAAGACATACAAATTTACTTGCTTCTGTTCTCAAACAATCGGCTACGATCTTGATATGTATGAAATTAACATCAATGCGAATCTCGATCAAAAACAAGCTCCAACAAGACTAACAACACTTACGAGGGCAATCCCGTGTCTTCGAGTGTTTCGCCGGGCAAACATTCATAAAGTCCACTTGTTCGCATCCCGGTTTGAATGAAATTAACACTAGAGCGAAATCGAAATAAACAAGTTCCAACGAGACCGGCGACACGAGGAGTGCAACCCTGTATTTTTGGGGTGTTTCGCCCGTGCAAACTTTCGCAAAATCCGCCTATTCGATCTTGATATGCATGAAATTAACATCAAAGTTTAATTCAACCAAACAAGCTCCAACAAGACTAACAACACTTACGAGGGCAGTCCGGTGTCTTCGAGTGTTTCGCTTCGGGCAAACTTTCATAATGTCCACATGTTTGTATCCCGCTTGAATGAAGGTAACACCAGAGCTTAAATCGAGCGGAACAAGCTCCAATGAGACCGGCGACACGAGGGAGTGCAACCCGAGCATTTTTTGAGTGTTTCGCTTCCAAAGGCAAGCTTTCACAAAATCAACCTATTCAGATCTTGATATGTATGAAATTAACATCAATGCGAATTCGACCAAAAACAAGCTCCAACAAGACTAACAACACATACGAGGGCAATCCGGCAGGTCTTCGAGTGTTTCGCCGGGCAAACATTCGTGAAGTCCACTTGTTCGCATCCCGCTTGAATGAAATTAACACTAGAGCTTAAATCGAAATAAACAAGTTCCAACGAGACCCATGACACGAGGAGTGCAACCCGGTATTTTTGGTGTTTCGCCCGTGCAAACTCGCAAAATCCGCCTATTCGATCTTGATATGCATGAAATTAACATCAAAGTTTAATTCAACCAAACAAGCTCCAACAAGACTAACAACACTTACGAGGGCAACCGTGTCTTCGAGTGTTTCGCTCGGGCAAACTTTCATAATGTCCACATGTTTGTATCCCGTTGAATGAAGGTAACACCAGAGCTTAAATCGAGCTAAACAAGCTCCAATGAGACCCATGACACGAGGAGTGCAACCCGTGCATTTTTGGAGTGTTTTATTTCCAAAGGCAAGCTTAAAAATCAACCTATTTGGATCTTGATATGTATGAGATTAACATCAATACGAATTCAATCGAAAACAAGCTCCAACAAGACTAACAACACATACGAGGGCAATCCGGTGTCTTCGAGTGTTTCGCCTCGGGCAAACTTTCATAATTTCCACTTGTTCGCCATCCCGCTTTGAATGAAGTTAACACTGATTGGAAATCGAGCTAAACAAGCTCCAATGAGACCGTGACACGAGGAGTGCAACCCAGCATTTTCGGGTATTTCGCTAAGGTGCAAACTTTCACAAATCCACCTATTTGGATCTTGATATGTATGAAATTAACATCAATATTGAATTCAATCAAAACAAGCTCCAACAAGACTAACAACACTTACGAGGGCAATCCGTGTCTTCTGAGTGTTTCGCCGGGCAAACTTTCATAAAGTCCACTTGTTCGAAGGCCCGCTTGAATGAAATTAACACCATTGCTAAATCGAAATAAACAAGTTCCAATGAGATCCCGACACGAGAGAGTGCAACCTGCAGCATTTCGTAGTATTTCGCTAAGGTGCAAACTTTCACAAAATCCACCTATTCAGATCTTCATATGTATGAAATTAACATCAAATTGAATTTGAATCAAACAAGCTCCAACAAAACTAACAACACTTACGAGGGCAATCCGTGTGTCTGAGTGTTTCGCTTCGGGCAAACTTTCATAATGTCCACTTGTTCGGATCTCGCTTGAATGAATTTTAACACCTGAGCGTAAATCGATCGAAACAAGCTCCAATGAGACCCCATGACACGTAGGAGTGCAACCTTATGCATTTTCTGAGTGTTTCGCCGTCGCAAACCGCAAAATCCACCTATTCGGATCTTGATTTGCATGAAATTAACATCGGTTTAATTCAACCAAACAAGCTCCAACAAGACTAACAACACTTACGAGGGCAATCCAGTGTCTTCGAGTGTTTCGCTTCGGGGCAAATTTTCATAATGTCCACTTGTTTGGATCCCGCTTTGAATGAAGTTAACACCAAAGCTTAAATCGAGCGTAAACAAGCTCCAATGACAACGCGACATGTAGGAGTGCAACCCGATGCATTTTCGAGTGTTTTGTTCGGCGGAAGCTTACAAAATCCACCTATTCAGATCTTGATATGTATGAAATTAACATCAATGTAATTCAATCAATCAAGCTCCAACAAGACTAACAACACTTACGAGGGCAATCCGGTGTCTTCGAGCGCTTTCGGGGCAAACTTTCATAATGTCCACTTGTTCGGATCCCGTTTGAATGAAGTTAACACCGAAGAGTAAATCGAGCAAACAAGCTCCAATGAGACCTGCGAGACGAAAGGCAAGGCAACCCGTGTATTTTTAGTGTTTCGCCCGTGCAAGCTTTCGAAAATCCACCACTGGATTGACGGATACCCGATACACACGTATCCCTGCTGCCCAGAGGTGCATGGGTCGCCATCGGCGCTTAAAGTCTGCCTAAGGACTCGCCAAGCCGACCTCCAAGAGGTGGTCTCTACCAGCGCAGAGCAAAGAAGCCACAAGCTACGGCGATATTAACTTGAGACGCCCCGACCGACGAGTCTGACGGCCGAGGGCCTCAAACTCCGCTCAAACCATCTTCGCCAACGAGCCAACATCAAATCATCAACCGGGCGCCGACCCTACCACCTACCCCATCGATACGGCAAGACTTCAAAGATGACCAAACAGAGATGGAGGCCGCTACTTTCCCAGTATTTCAGGGCGACACTCGACGTCACGACACAAGCCACCGAGAGCAAAGCGCTGCTTCCTGAGGAACGGATCGCTACGCCAGCAGCCTTCACCGACTTGACGCAGGCCAACAACTATCCGCCGAAGTCAAGTCCGAGACCAGACGCCGAGAAGGGAAGACCGTGACTCCCCAAAGCGAGGAGCCCCATCCATTTTTTTCCATTACACGCTTATGTAACCGGCTTCTTGCCATATAAGGAGGCTTGCCTCCTGAGCTGGGGGAGAACACATGACAAACACTCACATACACATAGCCAAAGCGCACTTCCAAGCTCAACCTTTTCAAGGCCATAGCTCCTCATCCGACCATCAAGACACGAGGTGCTTAAGAGCCCTCGCTTGTAACTCGACGAGCCTATCAAGATCAATACAAACACGCACTACCACACGAATCGAGTAGGGACATTCAGCCCAACCAAGATAAATTTCGACCCTCTTTTCTTTTTGGTCTAACTATTCAAGGAACGGAATGCGCGCCCTCAAGACTTACAAAATTTACTTGCCGGTTTCTTTAAACACCGGCATACTACGCGCTGTAGGGGCTTTGCGCGCTACCACTGCTCGGACTTATTTTGCTTCCTTGTTGGATTCTTCACAACAACAACACGCTATGCCTGGAGCCGAACCGCTGTGCCTCGATTTCTATCGCTAACCCGACGGGAGAGCTCACCGCCCGGCCACGCTCCAGTGGCCAGTTCATGGGTTCGTGCACCGCCATCCACACCTCGACAATTTTCACTTGAGGTCTCGCTACGGGCTTCAAGCCGACGCCGCGCAGCGCAGCCGCCACACCGGAGGCGTCGCGCCTATGGTGACGCCACGCCTCCCAAGGCGCTCACTTGTAGTAATGGCCGGCTACGCGCCAGCCTTCCATCCACAAGATTTTGAGAGCTCCACCGACGGCGACCGGGCTCGGCGAGGAGCAAGCCTCAAGGAGCTGTGACACTCTGACGCAACGCGGCCGTGTGAGCGATCAACCGCCGCCATTGCTGAAGTCAAGAGGACTGCCACCGGCGCCCGAAGAGCCGGAGGCGCCCACAGTATTTACTCAGGGCGATCATCTCAAGTCCGCCTTCGACCAGCTTTCGCCGACAATGAGCTGAATCGCGGCCGCAGACGCAGAAGGCACGGTCGACCAACCGGCCGAGCTAACACGCCCTCCAAGTAGTCACATGTCGAAGACGACATGCGCTACCACGAGTAACAACAATGGGGCTATGAAGAGCCGTGAACACCCCCAGCTTCCTCTTCTGTTAAAACTTCACGCTGCCGCGATGTTGTTCACGCTGGGCATCCCCGAGCCCAACGAGCCCGAGGTTGTGGGCTACCACCAAGACCTCCGGAGTTGCTTTGAGCATGCCGCCACCAAGATGTACTGCCCCTCGCACTCGGGTCTCATCTGGCCGCCAAAGCCAACCGCCATGAAGCGTGAGAAAGTCACCAAGTAGCGAGCGCCCAGTGCCTCCTACACCTTGCCATCATCTTGGGCAACACTTACGACCGCCATGACACTCGACGCTGAAGAAGAGCGGCCGACGTCAAGCTCTTCGCTCAAGAAGTCGCCGACACGGCGGCTGCCAGGATCAGCACTGACCTCGAGAGGGCCTGGGCCCTGTGCATTCTCACGGAGATCCGCCGGTGATTTCTCATTCGCCTCGGCACTCACCAACATCACCAAGTACACGGGGCAACGAACCTCGTGTTTGGTTAGAAGATTATCGACTCGCCTGCCGGGTCAATGGGGGGCTTAATGACCTCTTCATCACTCAAGACTCTCCTCTATTTGGCGTGACTCGCTCGAGTCTGCTCGAGTAATTCACCGACTATCAGAGCCGGGACGACTTGAAGAGTGTCTTTGTCAAGAACTTCAGTGGCACGCATAAGCGCCGGGAACTTTGGGACTCAAGAGCTCAGCAGCAGAGCCGGAGAAACGCCCGACTACATCCGGCGCTTCTCCCAACAAAGGCAATGAACTCCCGACATTAGTGACGCCGACGCTGCATAGGGGCATTCATTTATGGCACCACATGCAGAGCCTTTGTCCACAAACCGAGTTGTTTCAAACCTGTGACTACCAAGGACTCGCTGACATCGCTATTTCAACCACGCCCGGGCGAGGAGGCGGGGGCTATCTTCGATAAAGCGGAAGGCTGCGAGAGTCCGCCCCGAGCCGGCACAAGCCCTTCACCGCACCGAGCAAGTGGAGGCGAGGAAAAAGCAGTCCGCGAGGACTACACTTGCCGCAGCAATTAACGCCTCGACAAGCAAAGAAGCGCAACCATCCGACCACTTCGAAAAACTCGATGGATAGCCCGTGCTCAACCACGGGTACCTGTCAGCACAAATACGGATCAAGAAGTTCCGAGATGCTTTTCCCGAAACCCCACGCAGCTGGGCAAAGGAAAGAAGCGCGACCGACGCCAGAGGTCGGACAGACAAGGCCGACGGCGTTCCTGTAACCCGACGATGCCTTTATGATCTTCGGCGGACCAGAGAAGATACCGACAAACGCCGCAAGCAGAATTCGCCATCATGAGGTGCACACGGTGACCTCATGTCCCAAACTACTCCTGGCTGGTCGGAGACCCGATCACCTTTTGATCGGACGGACCACCTCTGCTGGCCCGCCTAAGGTACCCACTGCCGTCGACTCCCATCGAGGGTCAAGCTACCACCAAAGTCCTTATGGACGGCGGCGCTGTCTCAACATCTCAGAGTGTTGAGACGCCGACGCCTGGCATCCCCGCCGACCCCACGACGAGCAAGGCGCCTCTTCCACGGCGCCATCCCGCCATCAAGTTTACCTCAAGCAGTGTCGACCTGCCTCACACCTTTGGAGGACTCGAAACTTCCAAGACCAAATCCTTGCCTTCGTGGTGGGTTTATGTTCCTACCACGCTATTTTGGGAGGCCATGCACGCCAAGTTCATGGCGGTCCCCAACTACACGCACTCGTTCGAAGATCCCGGGGCCACGGGCATCATTACTTGTCCTCATCCTTCCAAATTTTTGCTTTCAACCGCGAAAGCAAAGCAGGCTTAAGTAGCTAGCTCGGCGGTCATCGTGATCCGCCGAGCTCAAGAATCACAACGGAGGCAAGCCTCCGAGTCCATCCTCGGCTCCAGAAGTCGGATTCGGGTCCTCGAGTCCGCTGAGGATTATTTAAGGATCGCGACGATCCCAAGACCCGGCCAAGACCGTGCGCGTAGGGTCCGCCTCCCCGCCAATAGGAAGGCGCGGCTGCCGACTTCCTCCGCAACCGATGTTCGCTCGAAGACCTCCGACATGCCGCATCCTAAGGAGGTCGCCGAGCACACCTCGAACATCCGCCTGGCGCCAAAAGCCAGCCGTTAACGCCGCCATTGCTGACGAAGAAAGCGCAGCTTCATAGGGGAAGAAGTAGCCAAGCTTTTGGAGGTGGATTCATAAAGAGGTACGCCACCCCGAGTGGCTTGCCAACCTCGTCTTGTAAAAAGAAATCTGCAATGGAGGATGTGCGCTAACTACACAGTGCCTCAATAAGGCATGTCCTAAGGACCATTTTGCTTCTTGGATTGACTATGTCATTGATTCCATCATAAAGTGAAGTCGCCTGCTCTCAGACGCCTACCGCTACCACCAGATTCTCGATGAAAGAGTCCGACCAAACTCGCACCTTCTTTCATCACTCCGCTCGCCTGCTTTTGTTATAAAACTATGCCCTTCGGTCTCAAGAACGCAGCGCAACATACCAACGCCAGATGTACACCGCTCAAGACCGACCGCCGAATATCGAGAGATACGCGGACGACATCGCCGCCAAATCAGAAAGGCCAGGCGAATCGCCGCCGACCTAGAGGAAACCTTTGCGAACCTCCGCGTTCCGCATAAAACTCAACCCGAGAAATGCGCTGGGTTCCTAAGGGAAAGCTCCTCGATTCATCATATCCGAGCGCGCATCGGGCCAACCCGTGAAGGTCTCCGCAATCATGAAGATGGGGCCGACACGACTTAAAAGTCATCTAGAAGCCGACGGATGCCTTGCAACCTCGAGCCGCTTGCAGCTTCGCCTTTGGCGAAGCGCGAATGTCGCTTTACTAAGCCGCCAGAGGTCCGACCACTTCAGGACGCGACGAAGCTCGTAGAGGCCTCGATCGATTGAAGGCCTTCCCGACATCACCTCGGCCTTGACGGGCGCCATCGCTGCGGCGAGCCTTCGCTTCTTCTACATCGCCGCCACAACCTGTCGTCGTGAGCTGCGCCGCTGCCGAGCGAAGTGAGGAGGGCCGTGTCCTCAAGGTGCAGCGCCGTCTACTTATGCTGAAGTACTTCGGAATCCAAAGCCCGTTATCCGCAAGTAAAAGCGTTTCACGCGTGTTAATCGCGAAGAAAATCGATTCACTACTTCACCCAAGACCCCATCTCCGCTGTGACTTCTTCGCCGCTAGGGCGAGATCATCCGCGAACCGCGAAGCTTCAGGAGAATAGCCAAGGGCGCCGAGCTCAACGCCACGACATCTCGCTTGCGCTCAAGACAAAGAATCAAGTCCTAAGCCCTTGCCGATTTCGCTGCCGAGTGACCGCCCAGCGCCACCGGCACTCAAGACCCCTTAACATCGGACAATGTACTCGACGGGTCCTACACTAAGAACGGAGCGGGCGCTAAGATCGCCATCGCTTCCCCACTCGCAACAGTTCCAAGATGTTGTCCGACCTTTCGACGCCACCAACAACGCCGCCGAGTATGAAGCCCTCATCAATGGTCTCCTGGACGCCACCACCTTTGCCAGCATTTAACGGCTTTACATATATGGCGACCCGTCGGTGGTTGACCAGTCATGAAGACTCCGAGCCCCGACATACCACGAGATGGCAGCATATCGCCGTGAGGTGCGCAAGCTCAAGAAAAATTCAAGGGTTTCGAGCTCCATCACGCCTGCACCGACGCCATAACAAATGAGGCCGACTACCTCGCCAACATTGCTCGCAAGGGACCGTTCCGCCGGAATTTTGCCCACGATCTTCGGCTAACCGTCTGTCCGGTGGACCTTGGTCGATCAGCGGCCGCCCGCCTGCCGTTCATTAACTAAGCACCGACCACCGGCCGCCCGATCCGACCGAGTCCGATCGAGGAAGCCTTACGCCGAGCGCTGATGATGGGACTCTCTCAGATCCGATCGAGGTTCAAGGCTTCGCCGGGCGCTTAAGTTCTTTTGTCCCGCGTCGGCGAAGACCTTTATAAGAGGAGTTCCTCCGGTTCTCCGTAAATGCATCCTAACCGACCAAGGCAAGGAGTTGCTGTCACATCCATGGCGGAATATGCGGCATTCACGCAGCCCCCACGGTCCTCGTGGCTTTTCGCCAAGGCTTTCATCGCCGACCGCTGGGTCGACGCCGAGCAAATCGCTCGCACCGCGAGGATGCCAATTTTTGCTCAAGAGACGACTTTCCAAATTAAGCCCTCCAGCATTTATTCCCATTACATGGCCATTCGCGTCTGGGACTCGATCCGCTTTGATTCTTTTCAAGAAAGCGCCTGGCTTCAATTGCCTCCTTTGTCGCGTAGACAAATTCACCAAGTGGATAGAGGCAAAGCCAGCCACACTCATTACGCCCGCCACAGCGTACGATTTCTTCCGCTGCATCGCTTATCGGTTTGAGTCCCGAACTCCATCATCACCGATAATGGAACGCAGCTTACGGGAAGGAATTTCGAATTCTCATAACTTCAACATCCGCTACGATCAAGCAAATGCCGCCCACCCGCAGTATTAACGGCCAAGCCGAAGGGCAAACGGCATGATCCTTCAGGCCTGCCGCTGAATCTTCAATCGATTGAAGAAGTCGGCGGGGGCGGGCGACCGAAGGTTCTTCGTTCTTGGAGCCCGCGAACTACCCCAACCAGTCAACCGCTTTACACCATTCTTCTGGTGTTCGCGCCGAGGTTGTCCTCGCCGACCGACCTACAATACGGCGCCTCTAAGACTTCAAACCTTCGACAGTGCTCGGGCTCGACTCAAGAAGACGCCGGCCGACCACTCGACGCTAAGAAGAAGACGCCGTCGACCAGTTTCTCGACGAGGCGCGACGCTGCTCTCCCGGCCGGCCAATACCAACAAACGCCACGGCTATCGAGTCGCCAGATCCATGCCGAGCCTTCAACGAGGGCGACGGTCCTGCTACGAAGTCCAGCCCAACGCCAGCAGTACAAGCTTTCACCTCGGGAAGGCCCTTCACCGTCAGGAGGTAATCCGCCCGGCACCTACCGACCAGAGACGCCAAGGCAACATTGTTTCAAACGCTTGGAACATCGAAAAGCTCGTGCAGTTTTTTCCTAAGAACCCATTTTTACCGAAGATCTATCTCTGCTCGACCAACCCGAACGGCGCGAACTCCGCCGAGTTTAAGTCTACGAACCTTGTTACGTAGCGCCTTAATCGACGAAGGTTCACTTCTCAAGAAACCACTTCAACTCGGCACACGGTGTCACGCCTTGAAAAACTCCGTGGTTTTCCTGACTACTTAATCCGCTAAAGTAATGGCCCGCGGGCGCTAAGTGATTTTCATACGGTGACCCACTGATGATCCGCAGAAGGGTTTTTCGCAGCATTCGACAATCATCAGCGCTCGCAAGAAAACAAACGCAGAGAGCAGCATCGCATGAACTTCAACAAAAGTACGCAGACATCCATTACAGATAAGCAAAGAAGCAAATTCTACGCCTTATGCTAACCCTAAAGCGTAAAAGAGTGCAAAAATCAAGAAGTCAGTAGGCGACCGTGAAGACTTTAAGGAGCCGCCCGACGCTTCGAGATGCTTCGCCAGACGGCGAAGTTCGGGGGGGACCGCGACGGCAGCATTAAGGGTCGGGGCAAAGGAAGGCCTCTTCCCGCCGCCTCTCGAAGCTCTCCAAGGCCCTGGCCTCATCGTCTCGAGACCTCTGTGTGCAGTCACGCCACTGCCTCGCTGCCTCAAGACTGCCCGCGGTCCGCCGATCGCTTGATATGGGAGACAAGGTCACGGGTCAAAGGAAGTGAGTCGTACCGGCGCAGAAGACGCTAAAGACGAGATTCGCTGTCGCCGAGCGGGCGACCTCCACCCTTTCATGCAAGCGGAGCGCCCTGAGGGCCTGGGCAGTTCCTCCAACGCAAGCCACGGGTGAGGCCGACATGACGCGCCACTTGGCTCAACGGGCTGCTGAGCCTCCGGCCTGGGCTCACAGTTCTCGCCCATGCTTTCAGAAGGTAGCGGAGCATGGAGAGGAGAACCTCCAGCAGGAGTCGGCCCCTGCTCAAGGGCGTTATCCTCACGCCTTGCCAGGCCAGCCGAGCCGGGCTGCCCTCATGGCGGTCTCAGACTCAAGCCCAAGGCTGGTTGCCACCAAGCCTTAGGGCAAGCAGAAGAGCTCCACCCGAGACACTGTGTCAAGATGGGACTGCACTAAAGGCCCACCATGCTCACGGCTCGATCCTCAAGACAGACCGCCACCTGGGGGCGCTGAGCCACCTCCGACAGAGCATGTCGGAGACTTCAGGCTGGCCGACGGACTCTGCGGAAAGCAAAGACCGAAAAGGAACGCCAACAAGACGCCTCCCCAAGAACCCCGCCACGCCTCAAACAACCAAAAGAACACCTACCCGCCATGGGGGCTCCAGATGAAGAACTCCTCACGAGGGTAGATCTGCCCGCCGCGGCCACGGCCGAGGAGCCTCCGTCCGCTCGACGCTTGGAGGGTGAGCCCTCGTGGTTCCTCCACCACTCGCTATCATTTCTCTTGTCGCCTCCACCGCCGCCCGCCATGGCACTGTGAGAAGTTCCTCTCGAACGGACTTGGAAGACAAAGGGCAAGGCGACGAACGCGTATCCGAGTATGGGTTACCGCCCCGCACACGATTTATAACGGCGGATTCACCCAAATTAAACCGCCAATCGCCACAGGTTCACGGGCGCCTCTCGGCGCACTCGCCCGACGCCGCGACGCGACGCATTAAAACTCCACCAGATTTAATGCGCGGTTTACACGCGGTGCTGCCACTCCCGGCCGCGACGACGCGACTTCTTCGTATTCGCAGACATCACTATACGGACATCCTCGAATCAACGCCAAGCCGAGCCGCCTCCCACGACCAACCCAAAAGAGATAAGTCACCCGACCTGCCTCCTTCATGGTCTTCGATGATTACGATACGCCACGACCACGCCTCGTCGCCACAGACGCCGGGGCTCGGGCAACGCCATTTACATTCACATATAGTGGGTCCGACCGACCACACTGGCCCTACTGGTAACCTATCCGACCCAAGCGCTAGAACCCAGCCCAGCAATACATTAATGCCAAGAAGGCTCATGGAAAGGGGTAACTCAGACAAGACGAGCCACAAGTCACTTGAAACGCCTTTTCGCTCAAAATGTGAAATGCATGTCTGTCAAATATCATTCACATTCATACGGAACATGATCCGACGACCACTTCTGGCCTCTACTACCAGTAACCTATCCGACCTAAGCACACCAGGCCACCCATGCCAAATGCACGGTTTCAAGCCATAGCGCCTAACTGAAGGTAACCCAGACGGCACGAGCCATTAAGTCAACGGAAATGTCCATTTCGCTTAAAATGTGAATGAGTGCTCTCGCTTCCGACGCTATTCATGTTCATATGGTCGACGACCCGACTAACTACCTCGGCTCTAGCGGTAACTCCGTCTGACCTAAAGGCCGGCGACTCCACGCCACGGGCCACGGTTTCAAGTAGCGCTTATGTAAGGGGCTACCCAGACGGGGCGAGCCACAAGCCTGGGCCAGCCACCTCTCCCGCATGAGGCTTGAATGGACGATTCCGACCTCGGGTCTCTAACCCTCCTTCGCGCTTTTCGGAGAATCGAAACACCCACGCTCAAAAAAACCCCGGTTTCTGTGGTCACGGTTTTCGAGCGCTAAAAGAAGGGCTTAAACTCATGAGCAAGCACAAAAATAAACCCCGATTCGTTATATACTAATGTTTTTACATCCGCAAAAAATTAAATGCCTAACATTATTCAGAATCCCCGCGGAGGACATTCTCGCGGGTATCCGGCCAAGCGATCGCCGCATGGGCTCAACTCGAGTCCGAGGCGCCGACCTCCCTGCCGGTCCTGGCTCCTCGATCCTGGCCGCTAACTTTGTCAGTGTCAAGGCCATTGTAGAAGGACATGGCGCTATCAGCGCGAAGTGGCTCCTGTGGCAGCCCTCGCCCTCACCGACTTCTCGACGGTTCCCAAGACACGGGCTAACTCTTGTCGCGAAGCAGACTCAGACTAAGCAGCACTTTTGAGCAAATGGATACAGACACAATTTCGCCGACCTTCCCTAAGGTCCCTAACTCCCCACTACCGCCCGCCATCCTCCATTTCTTTCGAGTCGCCCGAGCTCATGACCGCCACACGCTTTCCACCGCCAAACGTCAGGCCTCCGCGACCACTAATCTTTTTCTCGCAGCTCAAAATCGAGGTAAAGGTTAGAAGTGCGCCACGACGGCACCTCCCGAATCAACCCAAACAACAACCCCATCGCCGTGGCGCCTCCATAGCTTGAGCTCCTAGACCTCATTGACTTTTACCGCCACATACCGCCTCGAGCGCGACGCCCCGAAAGGCTAAGGCGGGCCTCTCTTCGAAGGCCACACACAGATCCGCCTCAAGCGCGGGTTCAGGCCGTTGTCCTCCGCCAGAGGGACCTGCTCGATACTCCTCACCTCGGGACTCCACCCGATCGGCGCCCTCGCCGCAGGCATCGCCCTTCACTTGCCATCCGGCGGGCCTCTTCCGTCACCGCTCGCCACGCTTACGCGCAGCTTTCCCGAAGCCTCCTCGCAGCCTGAGTCCTGGCCGCCGCGACACATCTCCGCTGCAGCCTCGGTCAGGCAGCGACGGAGGAGCCCAGACTTTGCCCACCGAACGACTCAAGACGCCGTGAGCCAGCCATCGTCCCATTTCAAGATCCGACAACATCCGAAAAGGCGAGAAAATTCAACATAACTTATCAGACCGCCGGGTCGATCCTCCCGCGATCGTGATCCAGCCATTTCCTCGAAGACTCAAGGAGAAGATTCAGCTCACCCGACCGCCCCTATTCGTCCGGCCCAGGGAACCAAACCTCCCGCAGGTTTCCCACTCTTCAAGCTCCGCCCCATCGCCCAAATGAGAATGATGTCTCGCCGATGGGTCACCGCCGGCCAGACTCAGATGGTTTGGGCGACGGAGAAAGTTCCGCGGTCGCCCGCGGCTGCCCGCCCGACGATTGGGCTCCATCACCACCACCGCGGATCCGCGGGCTCCGCCATCGCCGATCGCAGAGCTGTCTCTCTACCGCTTCTTCGGCGATTTTTGCCGGCGACTGCCTGCAAGATTCAGACTCTCCGGAGCCTGGCGACCGCGAATCGGCCGCGAGGATCGGTCCGCCTCCTCGCCTCTGCTCGCGGGCGGCGAAGCTTCTGACGATCGCCAGGCGCTATGGGACGCCAATTTCGCGGACGCCCGCACTACCACCGCACGATTTCACACGCTGGCCGACCACGGCGCTGGCGGGCGCCGCCGGCCCGACGCTGCTGCCTCGACGATCGCATGATTCACCTTCAAATTTCGGGAGTACTCTACCGTTGGCCCCGGGCGGTAGCACTGGCACAAGTTCAAAAATCCCTAAAAGCAAGGGTTGGGTCAGTGACATTTCGAGTAAAATCGACACAACACTGCAGAGGGGACAAGACTAACCACGCCGAGCGGGCGCCGAACAACCGCGCCTTCTTTCGCACGGCCTTCCGGGCGAAGGAGGCCATCTTCTACCCTCCAGGCACCTTCCGCCGGAGGCGCCCCTCATCGGGTATCAGAATGATGACCTCCGCGGTCGATGTCCTCCATTGATCGCCGACGCGCAGTAGCTCAAAATCGATTCTTCATACGGATCGACGGTTTCCACTGTCAGCCGAAGACCACCTCCGCCGACTAAAGAAAGGGCGGCCGACCGACGCTTGCACAGGCGGTCATGACCCGACGCGCTTCTTCTCTTCTGTTTCTGCTCCAGCGCTCTTCCGAGAGGACTCCTCAGAAGTCGCACATCATACGGATCGCCACCCTCATCTCCTTCTCCCCAAGAGAATGCCCGGAGGATGCCCTGCAGTCCTTCCGAAGGGGCGGAAACTCTATTCAGCCGAACGCTGGGAACTAAGGCACGCAGGAAAGGGTAGGGAACTTCCTACTTACCAAGTTCGGGGCTCACGAGAAGGCTCGGGAACGCCGCCGCCACCAATCGCGGGTTCAATGCCAGATCAAGGCCACCCGAGCTTCCACCTCCGACGAGGGAAGCTCCAAACCTCCATCCTCATGGATCGGACGCCTCGATTGAAACATCGGTGGGCCTGCCCCATAAGAGGTTGTACGCGCCACCAAGAACGCTACAAGACGACAAAGATAACCCCACTGTTCGGGCCGAGCCGCGAGCTGCCTCAAGAATCACCACCATCTTCCTTCTCTCGCTTCAACGGACGACCCTCATTCGGCACCGCTCGGGCCGTCCTTGAAGGCCGGGCCGTCTTCCCGATTCAATGAAGAACCACCGGTGCCATCTCGGCCGAGGTGGGCAGTTTCATGTCAAGGTATCCGCCGACGGCTAGACCGGTCGATGGCGGCCACGATCGGCGCCAAGAAGAACGCGCTCGACTTTTCCAACGCCAAGATATGGAAGAAGTACTCCAGAGGCCCACAACGTTCAATTCTCAGAGTTTCGCAGACAACAGGATGAAGATCGCGACAGCAAGACGCCGTGGGGTTCGGATGGTGCACCTCCACCTTGTAAAAGTGAAGAAGGCCATGACGAACGAGATGGAGAGGGAGGCCAACCGCTGCCAAAGAAGGACGCGCTACGACGATCTCGCCACCAGTTCGGACATGCGTGCCCCATCCAGACCTCCACCGAGCTACCTCACGCGCAAGGAACCGCCGCTGCATCGAGCACCCGAGCATCAAGAATGGCGACTCGCCACGCCATCTCTAAGGGTGCAGATCTGGGTGAAGAAGGGCTAAGGCAAAGAATCCTTCTTCTTGGTTTTTGATCTTCTCACGTCTACGCTTTCGCTCTTCTTCCTTTCGCAGCAAGAACAGACAACGCAGGGAATCCGCCTTATGGCCCCTTTTTTCCGCTTTATAAAGAGCGCCGATCACGAATCGACAAAGGCCAACCTAAACAGAGTATCGCGAGCGGAACGGCGCCTGCTCCGCCTCTCGATCGTCTCCGACGGTTCAACTAAGACGCTGTCTCCTAATTTTGATCGCCTCAAGATTTAATCCTTGACAGATAAAGAAGCCAAAGAAGGGACATCAGCAGAGTGGCGACGTTCTCTGCCTCGCCTTAACTCCAAGAATTGCCTTGCGACGGAGATAAACAAGCCAGATCAAGATTACCCCTCAGAAGCCACGAAAGGCTTACCGACTTATGCTCGTGGCTTGACCAAGTGTCAGGCCCCGAACGCCTGGCCACCAAGTGGACGACACGCCGCCTTAACAAAAAACCGAAAGCGAGGGACGAGGATAAGGCGAGCCCCAAAGGCCCTTTTGTTGTTGGCGACGACCCAATCGCCTCAATCATGTTCGAGGTCATACGTTACACTTCTCTCTCTCTGGAGCCTGCCGACGGTGGCGCCAACCGCCCTTCAGTCGGCGCGGACGACCGGGTCCGACTCGATCGAGTAACGAAGGCTCTCATAGGTCGCCTTCTGGCCTGACGCCCGCGAACGGATAACGCCCACTTGAATGGTTCTCTCGAAGCCACCAGGCCCACTCGAACTACTCCGCTATCACCACGTTTGAGCACGCGCGGCTCGAGTTTACGATGGCAAACGCGCTTGCTCACCCTCCAGTCCCACACCGCGACGGGCATATTCGTGGGAACGCTGCCGCCTCGCCGAGCATGGGACGGACGCTTATCACTTCCGCAATGGGCGCTCAAGACGGATAAACCCCCACCGCCTTCTCCGACCTGGCTCGTTCCATCCACCGGATAGCGCCAGCGCACCGGCAAGGCAATAAGCCTGCTTGGTTTGGGCGCCGACGAACGAAGCTCGTTTCAACTAATGCGCTTTGCATCGCATCGACATAGCTTTCGCGGAGTTCGAATCACAACCGGAGCAAACCTTCAGATACGATAAACCCCCGACCACCTCCGACCGCCGGGGCTCGGGTTTTATCCACCGGATAAGGCCATACAGACCCGGCAAAGCCGACCAAACCTGTTCGGTTTCCAAGGTCGCCAAAGAAAAGATCCGCCACACTTTGAGCGCTTACTTGCCCAAAGATCCACCGATCGAGCAACCCCCGACCGCTTTCCTAATCCGCCCGGCTGGGGTGGGCTATTGATGGATACCCGACACAGTATCCCCACGCCAGAGAGGTGCATGGGCCACATCAGGTTTAAAGCCCGGCCTGGCAAGGCTCCGCCAAGCCGACCCCAAGAGGTGGCCCGACCAGCGCAGAGCGGGCGCCAAGTTGTTACGGTGATACTATCTCGAGACGCCCCGATCGACGAAGCCTGACGGCCGAGAGCCTCGCAACAAGCTCAAACCATCTTCGCCAACGAGCCAACATCAAATCATCGGCTTGGCCACCGACCCGCCACCTACCCCATCGACACGGCACTTCAGATGACCAAACAGAGATGGAGGCCGCGCTACTTTCCCCAGTAATTCCCGAAGGTCGACACTTCGACGCCATGGCCACCGACAAGCCACAGAGAGTTAGCCATGCCGCTTCGGAGGAACGGATCGCGCTCGCCCGCCAGCCTTTCACCGACTTGACGCAGGCCAACAACTATCCGCCGAAGTCAAGTTCGAGACCAGACGCCGAGAGCGGAAGACCGACCGTGCAGCGGGGAGCCCCATCCATTTTTTTCTTTTACACGCCTATGTAACCTGCCTCTTACTATATAAGGGGAGGCTTGCCCTCCTGAGCGGGAGGAGAACACGACAAACACTCACATACACATAGCCAAAGCGCACTCCCAAGCTCCAACCTTTCGTGCTCATAGCTCCTCATCCGACCACCACACACGAGGTGCTTGCGCGAGCTCTTCGCTTGTAACTCGAACGAGCTCATCAAGATCAATACAAACACGCACCACCACACTTAACCGAGTAGGACATTCAAATTAACCAAAGATAAATTTCGACCCTCTTTTCTTTTGGGTCTAACCATTCAAGGAACGGAATGCGCTGCCCTCAAGACATACAAAATTTACTTGCCGGTTTCAAACACCCCTAATAAGATCTTGATATGTATGAAATTAACATCAACGCGAATTCGACCAAACAAGCTCCAACAAGACTAACAACACTTACGAGGGCAATCCGTGTGTCTTCTGAGTGTTTCGCTTCGGGCAAACATTCATAAAGTCCACTTGTTCGGATTCCGGTTTGAATGAAATTAACACCAGAGCGTAAATCGAGCCGAACAAGCTCCAATGAGACCGGCGACATGTAGGAGTACAACCCAGACATTTTCGGGTGTTTCACTCCAGTGCAAACATTCACAAAATCCACCTATTCGATCTAGATATGTATGAAATTAACATCAAAGTGAATTCGATCAAACAAGATCCAACAGAGTAACAACACTTACGAGGGCAATCCGGTGTCTTCGAGTGTTTCGCCTTGGGCAAACATTCATAAAGTCCACTTGTTCGATCCCGCTTGAATGAAATTAACACCAGAGTGAAATCGAGTGAAACAAGCTCCAATGAGACCGGCGACATGTAAGAGTGCAACCCGGTGCATTTTCGGGGTGTTTCGCTAAGGTGCAAACCTTCACAAAATCCACATATTCGGATCTAGATATGTATGAAATAAACATCAAATTGAATTCGACCGAAACAAGCTCCAACAGGACTAAGAACACTTACGAGGGCAATCCGGTGTGTCTTCGGAGTGTTTCGCTGGGCAAACTTTCATAATGACCACTTGTTCGGATCCCGCTTGAATGAATTTAACACCGTGAGCGAAATCGTTTAAACAAGCTCCAATGAGAACGGCGCACATCGAGGAGTGCAACCCGGCATTTTCGAGTGTTTCGCCCCGCAAGCTTTCACAAAATCCACCTATTCGGATCTTGATATGTATGAAATTAACATTAATGCGAATTCGATCAAAAAGAGCTCCAACAAGACTAACAACACATACGAGGGCAATCCGTGTGTCTTCGAGTGTTTCGCCTCGGGCAAACTTTTATAATGTCACTTGTTCGGATCCTTATTTGAATGAAGGTAACATGATGCGACGGGTCGGCCCGACCTTCCGATGAGAACGACACGCCGACGGTGGTAGTGATGACGCTACTAATCCATAGGATCAAGAACCAACAATCGCAAAGTCACCACACGAGGCGATCAAACCGAGCTAAACGACGATCGATCCTTGTACCAAGCTGCAACCGAGAACAAGCAAGAACAAGGTGAGAGCAATTCAATCCGATAATCTCAAAGATACAAAGGTGAGGTTCTGTTCGCCACGGTGGTCTAGTCTTCACACGCGAACACGCAGGAGGGACGACAAGGGCTCTACCAAACACGGATAAAACCTAAGCGAAAAGATCGGTGGCGGCCTCTATATAGCGCGCGCAAGGAGGTGAAGGGTAGCCAAAACAAATGTGGCCCCCAAAACCCTAAGATACATGGGCCATAGGCCCAAAAGTGAGGTGATGCAAGACCTGGAATTTCTGCCCGTGATATTGTTTCGCGGTTTTCCTGTCGTTCTGGAGTGAATTTGAAGTGGACATAGATCCATTGGAAAGCTTATCTCTAAGCTTTCAAACGGGTGGTCACAAACTGAAAACGGAGTCCGGAGCCCAAGTTATGCCCGCTTAAAATTGGCATATCGTCGATGGCCAAACCGGGCTTTTTTCAAGATCTTGGCTTCCATATGGCCTTCCTTGACGCGGGCTGTTCTCTCGGGTGTGTGCTAAGGCCCTTATCTGTTGATGGGATTGAATAGCTGAGCTTTTGGATTAAGGCCCTCGCCAATGAAGTTGTCGTGAAGGCCGATCATTTGGGACTAAGATGGAGCAGCCGTCACGACAGTCATTGGAGAAGCCGGAGAGGAAGGAGGGCAGCGGTCACGCTGGTCTAATCCATGTTGGTGATGTCCTCATCATAACACCAGAGCTAAATCGAGCGTAAACAAGCTCCAATGAGACCGGCGACACGAGGAGTGCAACCCGCATTTTCGAGTGTTTCGCCCGGCAAGCTTTCACAAAATCCACCAATTCAGATCTTGATATGATGAAATTAACATCAATACAAATTCGACCAAAACAAGCTCCAACAAGACTAACAACACTTACGAGGGCAATCCCGAGTGTCTTCGAGTGTTTCGCCGGGCAAACATTCATAAAGTCCACTTGTTCGATCCCGCTTGAATGAAATTAACACTAGAGCTAAATCGAAATAAACAAGCTCCAATGAGACCGGCGACACGAGGAGTGCAACCTTGGCATTTTCGGGTGTTTCGCCCAAAGTGCAAACTTTCACAAATCCACCTATTCGGATCTTGATATGTATGAAATTAACATCAATACAATTCGACCAAAACAAGCTCCAACAAGACTAACAACACATTCGAGGGCAATCCGGCAGGTCTTCTGAGTGTTTCGCTTCGGGCAAACTTTCATAATTTCCACTTGTTCGATCCCGGCTTGAATGAAGTTAACACCAGAGCTAAATCGAGCTTAAACAAGCTCCAATGAGACCGCGACACGAGGAGTGCAACCCGTGCATTTTCGAGTGTTTCGCCCGTGCAAGCTTTCACAAAATCCACCTATTCGGATCTTGATATGTATGAAATTAACATCAATAAATTCAACCGAAAAACAAGCTCCAACAAGACTAACAACACTTACGAGGGCAATCCGTGTGTCTTCTGAGTGTTTCGCCGGGCAAACTTTCATAAAGTCCATTTGTTTGGATCCCGGTTTGAATGAAATTAACACCAGAGCGTAAATCGAGCTAAACAAGCTCCAATGAGACCCGACACGAGGAGTGCAACCTGCATTTTCAGAGTGTTTCGCCCTGCAAGCTTTCAAAATCCACCTATTCGGATCTTGATATGTATGAAATTAACATCAATACAAATTCGACCAAAAACAAGCTCCAACAAGACTAACAACACTTACGAGGGCAATCCCAGGTGTCTTCTGAGTTTCGCTTCGGGCAAACATTCATAAGTCCACTTGTTCGATCCCGTTTGAATGAAATTAACACTCAGAGCGAAATCGAGCTAAACAAGCTCCAATGAGACCGGCGACACGAGGAGTGCAACCCGTGCATTTTCGAGTGTTTCATTCCCTGCAAACTTTCACAAAATCCACCTATTCGATCTTGATATGTATGAAATTAACATCAAAGTGAATTCGATCAAAACAAGCTCCAACAAGACTAACAACACTTACGAGGGCAATCCGTGTGTCTTCGAGTGTTTCGCTCGGGCAAACTTTCATAATGTCCACTTGTTCGATCCCGTTTGAATGAATTTAACACCAGAGTAAATCGAGCTAAACAAGCTCCAATGAGACCGGCGACACGAGGAGTGCAACCCTGCATTTTCGAGTGTTTCGCCCGCAAACTTTCACAAAATCCACCTATTCGGATCTTGATATGTATGAAATTAACATCAAAGTGAATTCGACCAAACCAAGCTCCAACAAGACTAACAACACTTACGAGGGCAATCCGTGTGTCTTCGAGTGTTTCGTCGGGCAAACTTTCATAATGTCCACTTGTTCGATCCCGCTGAATGAAGTTAACACCAGAGCTGAAATCGAAATAAACAAGCTCCAATGAGACCGCGACACGAGGAGTGCAACCCGTGCATTTTCGGAGTGTTTCATTCATGCAAAGCTTCACAAAATCCACCTATTCGATCTTGATATGTATGAAATTAACATCAATGCGAATTCGACCAAAACAAGCTCCAACAAGACTAACAACACTTACGAGGGCAATCCAAGTGTCTTCTGAGTGTTTCGCCGGGCAAACTTTCATAAAGTCCACTTGTTCGGATCCCGTTTGAATGAAGTTAACACCAGAGCTAAATCGAGCGTAAACAAGCTCCAATGAGACCGGCGACACGAGGAGTGCAACCCGAGCATTTTCGAGTGTTTCGCCCTGCAAGCTTTCACAAAATCCACCTATTCGGATCTTGATATGTATGAAATTAACATCAATGCGAATTGACCAAAAACAAGCTCCAACAAGACTAACAACACTTACGAGGGCAATCCGTGTCTTCTGAGTGTTTCGCCGGGCAAACTTTCATAATGTCCACTTGTTCGATCCCGGTTTGAATGAAGTTAACACCAGAGCGAAATCGAGCTTAAACAAGCTCCAATGAGACCGCGACACGAGGAGTGCAACCCGGCATTTTCGAGTGTTTCGCCTCGTGCAAGCCACAAAATCCACCTATTCGGATCTTGATATGTATGAAATTAACATCAATACGAATTCGACCAAAACAAGCTCCAACAAGACTAACAACACTTACGAGGGCAATCCGTGTGTCTTCTGAGTGTTTCGTCGGCAAACTTTCATAATGTCCACTTGTTCGGATCCCGCTTTGAATGAAATTAACACCAGAGCGAAATCGAGCGTAAACAAGCTCCAATGAGACCGCGACACGTAGGAGTGCAACCCGTGCATTTTCGGTGTTTCGCCTCCCGGCAAATTTCACAAAATCCACCTATTCGATCTTGATATGTATGAAATTAACATCAAATTGAATTCAACCAAAAACAAGCTCCAACAAGACTAACAACACTTACGAGGGCAATCCGTGTCTTCTGAGTGTTTCGTCAGGCAAACTTTCATAATGTCCACTTGTTCGATCCCGCTTGAATGAATTTAACACCAGAGCTAAATCGAGCAAACAAGCTCCAATGAGACCGGCGACACGAGGAGTGCAACCCGCATTTTCGAGTGTTTTGTCCGATGCAACTTTCACAAAATCCACCTATTCGATCTTGATATGTATGAAATTAACATCAAAGCGAATTCGACCAAACAAGCTCCAACAAGACTAACAACACTTACGAGGGCAATCCGTGTGTCTTCTGAGTGTTTCGCTTCGGGCAAACTTTCATAATGTCCACTTGTTTGATCCCGTTTGAATGAAGTTAACACCAGAGCTAAATCGAGCTAAACAAGCTCCAATGAGACCGCGACACGAGGAGTGCAACCCGATGCATTTTCGAGTGTTTCACGTTCGATTAAACAAGCTTTCACAAAATCCACCTATTCGATCTTGATATGTATGAAATTAACATCAATGCGAATTCGACCAAACAAGCTCCAACAAGACTAACAACACTTACGAGGGCAATCCGTGTCTTTCGAGTTTCATTGGGCAAACTTTCATAATGTCCACTTGTTCGATCCCGGTTTGAATGAAATTAACACCAGAGCGTAAATCGAGCGAAACAAGCTCCAATGAGACCGGCGACACGAGGAGTGCAACCCGTATTTTCGAGTGTTTCGCTCCCTGCAAACTTTCACAAAATCCACCTATTCGATCTTGATATGTATGAAATTAACATCAATGCGAATTCGATCAAACAAGCTCCAACAAGACTAACAACACTTACGAGGGCAATCCGTGTTCGGAGTGTTTCGCCTCGGGCAAACTTTCATAAAGTCCACTTGTTCGATCCCGCTTGAATGAAATTAACACCAGAGCTAAATCGAGCGAAACAAGCTCCAATGAGACCGGCACACGTAGGAGTGCAACCCGTGCATTTTCGAGTGTTTCATTCGTGCAAATATTCACAAAATCCACCTATTCGGATCTTGATATGTATGAAATTAACATCAATACAAATTCGAATCAAAACAAGCTCCAACAAGACTAACAACACTTACGAGGGCAATCCGTGTCTTCGAGTGTTTCGCCGGGCAAACTTTCATAATGTCCACTTGTTCGATCCCGGTTTGAATGAAATTAACACCAGAGCTGTAAATCGAGCTAAACAAGCTCCAATGAGACCGCGACACGTGAGTGCAACCCGCATTTTCGAGTGTTTCGCTCCTGCAAAGCTTTCAAAATCCACCTATTCGGATCTTGATATGTATGAAATTAACATCAAATTTAATTCAATCAAACAAGCTCCAACAAGACTAACAACACTTACGAGGGCAATCCGATGTGTCTTCGAGTGTTTCGCTCGGGCAAACTTTCATAATGTCCACTTGTTCGATCCCGGTTGAATGAAATTAACAACAGAGCTAAATCGAGCTTAAACAAGCTCCAATGAGAACGCGACATCGAGTAACGTAGGGAGTGTTTCAACCTTTCATAAAGCATTTTCGAGTGTTTCAAGTAACACCAGAGCGAAACTGCGCAAATCCAGCTATTCAATCTTTGATATGCATGAAGAGTGCAACCCGTGCATTTTCGAGTGTTTCGCCCGTGCAAGCTTTCACAAAATCCACCTATTCGGATCTTGATATGTATGAAATTAACATCAATGCGAATTCGACCAAAACAAGCTCCAACAAGACTAACAACACTTACGAGGGCAATCCTGCAGTCTTCGAGTGTTTCGCTTCGAGGCAAACTTTCATAATGTCCACTTGTTCGGATCCCGGCTTTGAATGAAGTTAACACCAGAGCGTAAATCGAGCGAAACAAGCTCCAATGAGACCGGCGAAAAACAAGCTCCAACAAGACTAACAACACATACGAGGGCAATCCGTGTGTCTTCGAGTGTTTCGCCGGGCAAACTTTCATAATTTCCACTTGTTCGATCCCGGCTTGAATGAAGTTAACACCAGAGCTAAATCGAGCTAAACAAGCTCCAATGAGACCTCCGCGACACGAGGAGTGCAACCCGAGCATTTTCGAGTGTTTCGCCCGTGCAAGCTTTCAAAAATCCACCTATTCGGATCTTGATATGTATGAAATTAACATCAATGCGAATTCGAAAAACAAGCTCCAACAAGACTAACAACACATACGAGGGCAATCCGGTGTCTTCGAGTGTTTCGCTTCGGGCAAACTTTCATAATTTCCACTTGTTCGATCCCGCTTGAATGAAGTTAACACCAGAGCGAAATCGAGCGTAAACAAGCTCCAATGAGACCCGACACACGAGGAGTGCAACCCGTGCATTTTCTGAGTGTTTCGCCCGTCCAAGCTTTCACAAAATCCACCTATTTGGATCTTGATATGTATGAAATTAACATCAAATTGAATTCGACCAAAACAAGCTCCAACAAGACTAACAACACTTACGAGGGCAATCCGTGTCTTTGGAGTGTTTCGTCGGGCAAACTTTCATAAAGTCCACTTGTTCGCCCCCCCGTTTGAATGAAATTAACACCAGAGCTAAATCGAAATAAACAAGCTCCAATGAGACCGGCGACACGTAGGAGTGCAACCCGGTGCATTTTCGGGGTATTTCGCTAAGGTGCAAACTTTCACAAAATCCACCTATTCGGATGTTGATATGTATGAACTTAACATCAAATTGAATTCGACCGAAAACAAGCTCCAACAAAACTAACAACACTTACGAGGGCAATCTGGTGTGTCTTCAGAGTGTTTCGCTTCGGGGCAAACTTTCATAATGTCCACATGTTCGGATCCCGGTTTGAATGAATTTAACACCAGAGCGAAATCGAGCGAAACAAGCTCCAATGAGAACGGCGACACGTAGGAGTGCAACCCGGTGCATTTTCGGAGTGTTTCGCTCCGGTTCAAACTTTCGCAAAATCCACCTATTCGGATCTTGATATGCATGAAGAGTGCAACCCGGTGCATTTTCGGAGTGTTTCGCTCCGGTGCAAGCTTTCACAAAATCCACCTATTCGGATCTTGATATGTATGAAAATAACATCAATGCGAATTCGACCGAAACAAGCTCCAACAATACTAACAACACTTACGAGGGCAATCCGTGTGTTCGGAGTGTTTCGCTTGGGGCAAACTTTCATAATGTCCACTTGTTCGATCCCGTTTGAATGAAGGTAACACCAGAGCGAAACCGAAATAAACAAGCTCCAATGAGACCGCCGACACATAGGAGTGCAACCCTGCATTTTCGAGTGTTTCGTCCGGCAAGCTTTCACAAAATCCACCTATTCGGATCTTGATATGTATGAAATTAACATCAATGCACCGAATCAAACAAGCTCCAACAAGACTAACAACACTTACGAGGGCAATCCGTGTGTCTTCGGAGTGTTTCGCCGAGGCAAACTTTCATAAAGTCCACTTGTTCGGATCCCGCTTGAATGAAATTAACACCAGAGCTAAATCGAGTGAAACAAGCTCCAATGAGACCGCGACACGAGGAGTGCAACCCGTGACATTTTCGGGTGTTTCAGACCGTGCAAACTTTCACAAAATCCACCTATTCGGATCTAGATATGTATGAAATTAACATCAAAATGAATTCGATCAAACAAGCTCCAACAAAACTAACAACACTTACGAGGGCAATCCGGTGTCTTCGAGTGTTTCGCTTCGGGCAAACTTTCATAATGTCCACTTGTTCGATCCCGCTTGAATGAATTTAATACCAGAGCTAAATCGAGCAAACAAGCTCCAATGAGAACGGCGACACGAGGAGTGCAGCCCTGCATTTTCGAGTGTTTCGCCCGTGCAAGCTTTCACAAAATCCACCTATTCGATCTTGATATGTATGAAATTAGAATCAATGCTAATTCGACCAAACAAGCTCCAACAAGACTAACAACACTTACGAGGGCAAACCGTGTGTTTTGAGTGTTTCGCTTCGGGCAATCTTTCATAATGTCCACTTTTTCGATCCCGCTTGAATGAATTTAACACCAGAGCGAATCGAGCGAAACAAGCTCCAATGAGACCGGCGACACGAGGAGTGCAACCCGCAAGATTTTCGAGTGTTTCGCCTCCCGTGCAAGCTTTCACAAATCCACCTATTCGGATCTTGATATGTATGAAATTAACATCAATAGGTATTCGATCAAAACAAGCTCCAACAAGACTAACAACACTTACGAGGCCAATCCGGTGTGTTCGAGTGTTTCGCCACGGGCAAACATTCATAAAGTCCACTTGTTCGCATCCCGGCTTGAATGAAATTAACACTAGAGCTAAATCGAGCTAAACAAGCTCCAACGAGACCGGCGACACGAGGAGTGCAACCCGTGCATTTTCGGTGTTTCGCCCGTGCAAACTTTCACAAAATCCACCTATTCGATCTTGATATGTATGAAATGAACATCAAAGTGAATTCGACCAAACCAGCTCCAACAAGACTAACAACACTTACGAGGGCAATCCGTGTGTCTTCTGAGTGTTTCGCTTCGGGCAAACTTTCATAATGTCCACTTGTTCGATCCCGGTTTGAATGAATTTAACACCAGAGTTAAATCGAGCTAAACAAGCTCCAATGAGACCGGCGGCACGAGGAGTGCAACCCGTGCATTTTGAGTGTTTCGCTCATTGCAAACTTTCAAAATCCACCTATTCGGATCTTGATATGCATGAAATTAACATCAAAGCGAATTCAACCAAACAAGCTCCAACAAGACTAACAACACTTACGAGGGCAATCCGTGTGTCTTCGAATGTTTCGCTTCGGGCAAACTTTCATAATGTCCACATGTTTGGATCCCGGCTGAATGAAGGTAACACCAGAGCGAAATCGAGCTAAACAAGCTCCAATGAGACCGCGACACGAGGAGTGCAACCCCTGAGCATTTTCGAGTGTTTCGCTCCGTGCAAGCTTTCAAAAATCCACCTATTCGATCTTGATATGTATGAGATTAACATCAATGCGAATTCGACCAAAACAAGCTCCAACAAGACTAACAACACATACGAGGGCAATCCGTGTTCTTCGAGTGTTTCGCTTCGGGCAAACTTTCATAATTTCCACTTGTTCGATCCCGGTTTGAATGAAGTTAACACCAGAGCGTAAATCGAGCTAAACAAGCTCCAATGAGACCGCGACACGAGGAGTGCAACCCGAGCATTTTCGAGTGTTTCGCCTCCGCAAGCTTTCAAAAATCCACCTATTCGGATCTTGATATGTATGAAATTAACATCAATGCGAATTCGATCCAAAACAAGCTCCAACAAGACTAACAACACATACGAGGGCAATCCGTGTCTTCGAGTGTTTCGCTTCGGGCAAACTTTCATAATTTCCACTTGTTCGATCCCGCTTGAATGAAGTTAACACCAGAGCGAAATCGAGCGAAACAAGCTCCAATGAGACCGGCGACACGAGGAGTGCAACCCGTGCATTTTCGAGTGTTTCGCCTCGTCCAAGCTTTCACAAAATCCACCTATTTGGATCTTGATATGTATGAAATTAACATCAAATTGAATTCAACCAAAACAAGCTCCAACAAGACTAACAACACTTACGAGGGCAATCCGTGTGTCTTTGAGTGTTTCGCTCGGGCAAACTTTCATAAAGTCCACTTGTTCGGATCCCGGTTTGAATGAAATTAACACCAGAGCTTAAATCGAGCGTAAACAAGCTCCAATGAGACCGGCGACACGAGGAGTGCAACCCGTGCATTTTCGGTATTTCGCTAAGGTGCAAACTTTCACAAAATCCACCTATTCGATCTTGATATGTATGAACTTAACATCAAATTGAATTCGACCAAAACAAGCTCCAACAAAACTAACAACACTTACGAGGGCAATGTGTGTCTTCGAGTGTTTCGCCGGGCAAACTTTCATAATGTCCACATGTTCGATCCCGCTTGAATGAATTTAACACCGAGCTAAGCGAAACAAGCTCCAATGAGAACGGCGACACGTGAGGAGTGCAACCCGGCATTTTCGAGTGTTTCGCCCGTTCAAACTTTCGAAAATCCACCTATTCGGATCTTGATATGCATGAAGAGTGCAACCCGTGCATTTTCGAGTGTTTCGCCCGTGCAAGCTACAAAATCCACCTATTCGGATCTTGATATGTATGAAAATAACATCAATGCGAATTCGATCAAACAAGCTCCAACAAGACTAACAACACTTACGAGGGCAATCCGGTGTCTTCTGAGTGTTTCGCTTGGGGCAAACTTTCATAATGTCCACTTGTTCGATCCCGGCTTGAATGAATGTAACACCAGAGCGAAACCGAGCTAAACAAGCTCCAATGAGACCGTCGACACATAGGAGTGCAACCCGTGCATTTTCGAGCTGCCGCCTCCGGCAAGCTTTCACAAAATCCACCTATTCGGATCTTGATATGTATGAAATTAACATCAATGCGAATTCGACCAAACAAGCTCCAACAAGACTAACAACACTTACGAGGGCAATCCGTGTGTCTTCGAGTGTTTCGCCGAGGCAAACTTTCATAAAGTCCACTTGTTCAGATCCCGCTTGAATGAAATTAACACCAGAGCGTAAATCGAGGAAACAAGCTCCAATGAGACCGGCGACACGAGGAGTGCAACCCACATTTTCGGTGTTTCCAGACCGTGCAAACTTTCACAAAATCCACCTATTCGATCTAGATATGTATGAAATTAACATCAAAATGAATTCGACCAAACAAGCTCCAACAAAACTAACAACACTTACGAGGGCAATCCGTGTCTTCGAGTGTTTCGCCGGGCAAACTTTCATAATGTCCACTTGTTCGATCCCGGTTTGAATGAATTTAATACCAGAGCGTAAATCGAGCGTAAACAAGCTCCAATGAGAACGGCGACACGAGGAGTGCAGCCCTGCATTTTCGAGTGTTTCGCCCGTGCAAGCTTTCACAAAATCCACCTATTCGGATCTTGATATGTATGAAATTAGAATCAATGCGAATTCGACCGAAACAAGCTCCAACAAGACTAACAACACTTACGAGGGCAAACCGGTGTGTCTTTGGAGTGTTTCGCTCAGGCAATCTTTCATAATGTCCACTTTTTCGATCCCGCTTGAATGAATTTAACACCAGAGTAAATCGAGCTAAACAAGCTCCAATGAGACCGCGACACGAGGAGTGCAACCCGCGATTTTCGAGTGTTTCGCCCGTGCAAGCTTTCACAAAATCCACCTATTCGGATCTTGATATGTATGAAATTAACATCAATAGGTATTCGATCAAAACAAGCTCCAACAAGACTAACAACACTTACGAGGCCAATCCGTGTCTCGAGTGTTTCGCCACGCGCAAACATTCATAAAGTCCACTTGTTCGATCCCGGTTTGAATGAAATTAACACCAGAGCTAAATCGAGCTAAACAAGCTCCAACGAGACCGGCGACACGAGGAGTGCAACCCGCATTTTCGGTGTTTCGCCCGTGCAAACTTTCACAAAATCCACCTATTCGGATCTTGATATGTATGAAATGAACATCAAAGTGAATTCAACCAAACCAGCTCCAACAGACTAACAACACTTACGAGGGCAATCCGTGTGTCTTCTGAGTGTTTCGCTTCGGGCAAACTTTCATAATGTCCACTTGTTCGATCCCGCTTGAATGAATTTAACACCAGAGCTTAAATCGAGCTAAACAAGCTCCAATGAGACCGGCGGCACGAGGAGCGCAACCCGTGCATTTTCGAGTGTTTCGCCCGTGCAAACTTTCGCAAAATCCGCCTATTCGATCTTGATATGTATGAAATTAACATCAAAGCAAATTCAACCGAAACAAGCTCCAACAAGACTAACAACACTTACGAGGGCAATCCGGTGTGTCTTCGAATGTTTCGCCGGGTAAACTTTCATAATGTCCACATGTTTGATCCCGTTTGAATGAAGGTAACACCAGAGCGAAATCGAGCTAAACAAGCTCCAATGAGACCGGCGACACGAGGAGTGCAACCCGAGCATTTTCGAGTGTTTCGCCTCGGCAAGCTTTCAAAAATCCACGATTCGATCTTGATATGTATGAGATTAACATCAATGCGAATTCGACCAAAAACAAGCTGCAACAAGACTAACAACACATACGAGGGCAATCCGTGTGTCTTCGAGTGTTTCGTTCGGGCAAACTTTCATAATTTCCACTTGTTCGATCCCGGCTTGAATGAAGTTAACACCAGAGTAAATCGAGCGTAAACAAGCTCCAATGAGACCAGCGACACGAGGAGTGCAACCCGTGCATTTTCGAGTGTTTCGCCCGTGCAAGCTTTCACAAAATCCACCTATTTGGATCTTGATATGTATGAAATTAACATCAAATTGAATTCGACCAAAATAAGCTCCAACAAGACTAACAACACTTACGAGGGCAATCCGGCAGTCTTCTGAGTGTTTCGCCGGCAAACTTTCATAAAGTCCACTTGTTCAATCCCGGTTTGAATGAAATTAACACCAGAGCTAAATCGAGCGTAAACAAGCTCCAATGAGACCGGCGACACGAGGAGTGCAACCCGTGCATTTTCGGTATTTCGCTAAGGTGCAAACCACAAAATCCACCTATTCGATGTTGATATGTATGAACTTAACATCAAATTGAATTCGACCGAAAACAAGCTCCAACAAAACTAACAACACTTACGAGGGCAATCTGGTGTGTCTTCAGAGTGTTTCGCTTCGGGGCAAACTTTCATAATGTCCACATGTTCGATCCCGGCTTGAATGAATTTAACACCAGAGTAAATCGAGCTAAACAAGCTCCAATGAGAACGGCGACACGAGGAGTGCAACCCAGCATTTTCGAGTGTTTCGCCCGGTTCAAACTTTCACAAAATCCACCTATTCGGATCTTGATATGCATGAAGAGTGCAACCTGGCATTTTCAAGTGTTTCGCCAAGTTTTCACAAAATCCACCTATTCGGATCTTGACATGTACGAAAATAACATCAATGCGAATTCGACCAAACAAGCTCCAACAAGACTAACAACACTTACGAGGGCAATCCGGTGTCTTTCTGAGTGTTTCGCCGGGGCAAACTTTCATAATGTCCACTTGCTCGATCCCGCTTGAATGAAGGTAACACCAGAGCTAAACCGAGCTTAAACAAGCTCCAATGAGACCGCCACACGAGGAGTGCAACCTGCATTTTCGAGTGTTTCGCTTGGTGCAAGCTTCACAAAATCCACCTATTCGGATCTTGATATGTATGAAATTAACATCAATGCGATTCGACCGAAACAAGCTCCAACAAGACTAACAACACTTAAGAGGGCAATCCGGTGTGTCTTCGGAGTGTTTCGCTTCGAGGCAAACATTAATAAAGTCCACTTGTTCGCATCCCAGTTTGAATGAAATTAACGCCAGAGCGAAATCGAGTGAAACAAGCTCCAATGAGACCAGCGACACGTAGGAGTGCAACCCGGTACATTTTCGGGGTGTTTTGCACCGGTGCAAACTTTCACAAAATCCACCTATTCGGATCTAGATATATATGAAATTAACATCAAAATGAATTCGACCGAAACAAGCTACAACAAAACTAACAACACTTACGAGGGCAATCCGGTGTGTCTTCTGAGTGTTTCGCTTCGGGCAAACTTTCATAATGTCCACTTGTTCGATCCCGCTTGAATGAATTTAATACCAGCGAAATCGAGCTAAACAAGCTCCAATGAGAACGGCGACACGTAGGAGTGCAGCCCTGCATTTTGAGTGTTTCGCCCGCAAGCTTTCACAAAATCCACCTATTCGGATCTTGATATGTATCAAATTAGAACCAATGCGAATTCGACCGAAACAAGCTCCAACAAGACTAACAACACTTACGAGGGCAAACCGGTGTATCTTTGGAGTGTTTCGCTTCGGGGCAATCTTTCATAATGTCCACTTTTTCGATCCCGTTTGAATGAATTTAACACTCAGAAGAAATCGAGCTTAAACAAGCTCCAATGAGACCGGCGACACGAGGAGTGCAACCCGCACATTTTCGAGTGTTTCGCCCGGCAAGCTACAAAATCCACCTATTCGGATCTTGATATGTATGAAATTAACATCAATACGATTCGATCGAAAACAAGCTCCAACAAGACTAACAACACTTACGAGGGCAATCCGTGTCTTCGAGTGTTTCGCCGAGGCAAACTTTCATAAAGTCCACTTGTTCGCATCCCAGTTTGAATGAAATTAACACCAGAGCGAAATCGAGCGAAACAAGCTCCAATGAGACCGGCGACACGTAGGAGTGCAACCCGGTACATTTTCGGGGTGTTTCGCACCGGTGCAAACTTTCACAAAATCCACCTATTCGGATCTAGATATATATGAAATTAACATCAAAATGAATTCGACCGAAACAAGCTCCAACAAAACTAACAACACTTACGAGGGCAATCCGGTGTGTCTTCGGAGTGTTTCGCTTCGGGGCAAACTTTCATAATGTCCACTTGTTCGGATCCCGGTTTGAATGAATTTAATACCAGAGCGAAATCGAGCGAAACAAGCTCCAATGAGAACGGCGACACGTAGGAGTGCAGCCCTGTGCATTTTCGGAGTGTTTCGCTCCGGTGCAAGCTTTCACAAAATCCACCTATTCGGATCTTGATATGTATGAAATTAGAATCAATGCGAATTCGACCGAAACAAGCTCCAACAAGACTAACAACACTTACGAGGGCAATCCGGTGTGTCTTCGGAGTGTTTTGCTTCGGGCAAACTTTCATAATGTCCACTTTTTCGATCCCGTTTGAATGAATTTAGCAAAGAACCGAATCGAGCGAAACAAGCTCCAATGAGACCGGCGACACGAGGAGTGCAACCCGCGCATTTTTCGAGTGTTTCGCCCGCAAGCTTTCACAAAATCCACCTATTCGGATCTTGATATGTATGAAATTAACATCAATACGATTCGACCAAAACAAGCTCCAACAAGACTAACAACACTTACGAGGGCAATCCGTGTGTCTTCGAGTGTTTCGCCGGGCAAACTTTCATAAAGTCCACTTGTTCGATCCCGGTTTGAATGAAATTTACACCAGAGTTAAATCGAGCTAAACAAGCTCCAATGAGACCAGCGACACGAGGAGTGCAACCCGCATTTTCGGGTTGTTTCATTAAGGTGCAAACTTTCACAAAATCCACCTATTCGATCTTGATATGTATGAAATGAACATCAAATTGAATTCGACCAAACCAGCTCCAACAGACTAACAACACTTACGAGGGCAATCCGTGTGTCTTCGAGTGTTTCGCCGGGCAAACTTTCATAATGTCCACTTGTTCGATCCCGTTTGATGAATTTAACACCAGAGCTAAATCGAGCTAAACAAGCTCCAATGAGAACGGCGACACGTAGGAGTGCAACCCTGCATTTTCGAGTGTTTCGCCCGGTGCAAGCTTTCACAAAATCCACCTATTCGGATCTTGATATGTATGAAATTAACATCAATGCGATTCGACCGAAAAAGAGCTCCAACAAGACTAACAACACACACGAGGGCAATCCGGTGTGTCTTCGGAGTGTTTCGCTTCGGGGCAAACTTTTGTAATGTCCACTTGTTCGGATCCCTGTTTGAATGAAGTTAACATGATGCGCACAGGGGTCGGCCCGATCTTCTAATGAGAACGATACGTCGATTTGGTGTTGATGAGGTTGGGTGTTCCCGATCTTTTGGTGAGATGATGATACGTCGATTTGGGGGTGTCTGATAGCACTTTGGTGTCCCGATCTTTCGATGAGAAACACACGATCGATTTGGTGGAGGCGACGTTGACGATCCGACTACACCGCATTTACTTACATTTATGCATCTTAGCAATCGCTACACCAACTCCGGAGGGTTATTGATCTTGCCGCTGGCACGATCAACCTGAACACGAGGTTCAATTCCTGCATGCAACCAAGAACTAGCAAGAACAAAGGTAAAGGCAATCTGAAATTGCAAATAAAGATGAACGATTGACAAGGTGGGGTTCTGAAACAAGGAGCTTTAGGCGGTCGTTGAGCACGCCCGAAGACTCAAAATAGTAGCAATGGCTAAACTATCAAATAAACAAAACCCAAAAACTAAAGCACGGCGGTAGCAAACTATATATAGATGTAAGTGGCGGCTAGGGAGCAGCTAGGGCATGCAGCACCCATGGGGGGGCCAAGGGGTTGTTCTAGCTGTTACATGGGCTTTGGGCTCAAAAGAAAGGTGGCGAGCACCTGGAGTTTCTGGCCCGTGACACTTTTTTGTGATTTTCCGTTGCATCAAGATGAATTTAGAATTGGGGCTGGATCCTTTGGAAAGTAGACTCCAGATCTTTCAAACGCGGTACTCATGGGCCTCTAGAAACCTCCGAATCAAAAGTTATGGTCGTTTGAAGTTGATGCTGTCATGAGGCCGAACCCGCGAATTTGCTGATTCCAAGTCCAACTTATGATATGATGATTGTGCTTTATGCTTGGCATTTGAGGTTCTTCACCTTGGTTCCTAAGGACAATAAGATCATCACAAGAATTAAATAGCATTCCATTCTGTGAATCATTTGTATAAAAACTTAGGAACTAATTTACCTTATAATTGAGTAGACGTGTTTTGCACGCAGTAGTAGGTCCTTGTATAACTGGTTGTGTATGAGGAGAATCACTCGGCGTGGTTGTCTCAATAGGAAGATGTCCTCATCATCCTCCCCTTCTTGCATTTGAGTCGCCCCACTCAAGCTCTTCCTCTTCTCCCACGATAGTTTCAAATCTGCAATGTTAAAGGTGGACTAACCCCAAAATCTGCAGCAATTCAAGCTTATATGCATTATCATTAATCTTTTTAAAACTTTAAAAGGACCATCAGCTCGAGGCATCAACTTTGATTTTCTTAATTCAGAAACCTATCCTTTCTCGATGTAACCAAACTAACTCTCCGGTTCGAAAGTAACATGCTTCCTTCCCTTACTACCAAAGATGTTTATATTTAGCATTCATGCGCCTATATTTTCTTTAGTTGTCTCATGCATTTTCATAATCAAGTCAAGACGTTGTTTAGCATCAAAATTCAACTTCTCTCAAGATGGAAGAGGTAATAAATCAATAGGAGCACGAGGCACAAATCCATATACAATCTCAAAAGGGCACATCTTAGTCAGAGAATGCAATGAACGATTATAAGCAAACTCAATATGAGGCAAGCATTCTTCCCACAACCTTATGTTCTTTTTCAAAACAGCCCTAAGCAAGGTAGATAATGATCTATTAACAACTTCAGTTTGTCCATCTGCTTGGGGATGACAAGTAGTAGAAAATAACAAGCTTAGTCCCCAATTTAGCCCACAAAGTTCTCCAAAAGTGGCTAAGGAATTTAGTATCACGATCTCAAACTATTGTATTTGGCATACCATGTAAGCTTAACAATTTCACGTAAAGAATAAATCAGCAATGTGTGTAGCATCATCACTTTTGTGACATGGTATGAAGTGTGCCATCTTAGAGAATCTATCCACGACAACAAATATGCTATCCTCCCCTTCTTTGTTCTAGGAAGTCCTAAAACAAAGTCTCAGAGAAATATCTTCCCAAGGAACACTAGGAACAGCAAAGGCATATACAAACCATGGGGATTATGTCGTGACTTAGCTTTTTGACATGTAGAGCAGCGAGCAACAAATCTTTCAACATCCCTTCTCATCTTTGGCCAATAGAAATGGCTAGCAAGTATGTCTTCCGCTTCTTTCACCCCAAAGTGTCCCATCAAACCACCTCCATGCGCTCCTCGCAATAGCAACAAACGGACGGAACTAGCCGAACACACAAATTATTAGCTCTAAACACAAACCCATTATTGAGGAAAAATTTGTTCCAAGTTTTTCCTTCTTGCAATTCAACAACACCTCTTTGAATTCATCATCATGCTCATATTGTTGTTTAATCGCCTCTAAGCCAAAGATTTTGAAATCAAGTTGTGAAAGCATGGTGTATCGCCTAGACAAAGCATCAAGAATAACATTTTCTTTTCCTTGCTTGTGTTTTATGACATAGGAAAAGATTCAATGAATTCAACCCACTTAGCATGTCTACGATTCAATTTAGCTTGATCATGTAATATGCTTTAAAGATTCATGATCGAGTGTATGACAAATTCCTTGGGCCATAAGTAATGTTGCCATGTTTCCAAAGTTCAACTAGAGCATATAATTCCTTGTCATAAGTAGAATAGTTCAAACTAGGCCCACTCAATTTCTCACCAAATATGCAATAGGTTTTCCCCTTGTAACAACACACCACCCAACCCAATCCCACTAGCATCACATTCTAGTTCAAACGCCTTAGAAAAGTCCGGGAGTTGGAGCAGAGGTGCATGTGTTAACTTATCTTTCAATGTGTTGAAGGCGTTCTCTTGTGCATCGCCCCAAACAAATGGCATACCCTTCTTGGTGAGCTCTGCTCAGAGGTGCAGAATGGTGCCAAGTCCTTCACGGTTTACGGTAGAATCCAAAGAAGTCCTAGAAAACTTCGCAGACTTGTGTGACTGTGTTAGAGTCGGCCAACTCAGATTGCCTCAACCTTAGCCCCGATCAACTTCAATGCCCCGGGAGTAAATAACATAGCCAAGAAAAGAGACTCAATCCGCAAAAGGTGCACTTCTCAAGGTTACCAAATAAACGCATCTCAGAAAGCATTAAAAAGACGAAATGGTCATGATGATCCTCCAATGATTTGCTAAATATCAAAATGTCATCAAATATACCACCACAAATTTGCCAATGAAAGCACGCAAAACTTCGCTCATCAATCTCATGAAAGTGCTAGGTGCATTGGTTAACCCAAAAGGCATTACTAACCACTCATATAGACCGAACTTAGTTTTAAAAGCCGCTTTCCATTCATCTCCTAGCTTCATGCGAACTGTGGTACCCACTACGCAAATCAAATTTAGAGAACACTATAGAGCCACTTAATTCATCAAGCATATCATCTAGCCTAGGAATAGGGTGACGATACCTAATGGTGATATTATTGATTGCTCTACAATCCACACACATGCGCCATGATCCATCTTTCTTAGGCACTAAAATGACCGAATAAAGACAAGGACTAAGAGACTCACGCACATACCCTTTATCAAGCAATTCTTGAACTTGGCGCTGTATCTCCTTAGTTTCTTCCGGATTGGTTCTCAGATGGCGCACGATTAGGCAAAGATGCCCCGGAATGAGGTCGATTTGGTGCTCAATGCCTCGCATTGGGGGCAGTCCCGTGGCACATCCTTTGAAAAACATCATTGTAGTCCTCAAGAAAAGGTTAGTGATAGCAGGAGGCAAAGAAGAAGACACATCCTCAAATGAAAACAAAACTTCTTTGCAAACGAAAGCATAGCAAAAAGAATTTAGATCATTCACTTCTTTCAAATCAGATTTGGTAGCAAGAAAACAAGCACCCTTCAAATTAATCTCATTTCTTTTGTCATGAACAGCTTAGATTCTTTCTTATTGTGTTGCTCAAGCCCTTTACTACAATCTGATTTTCACTCTTAGCATGCTCCCGATTTTTCTCTATTAGCTCTAGCAATCTCATCTTTTAAAATAGCATCAGAGACATTGATGCAAAACAATTTTTCTCTTTGTGCACAAAAGAGTATTGATTTGTTCTACCATGATGTAAACAATCTTTATCATATTGCCACGGTCTACCTAACAACATAGAACATGCTTGCATAGGTACGACATCACAATCAACATAATCATGATAAGAACCCGATGCGACTAGGTCGGCCCGATCTTCCGATGAGAACGATACGCCGGTTTGATAGCACACGGCGTAGATGGATCGGCACTAACCACGAGATCAAGAACTGCAATCGCAACGCCACCACGCGAGGCGCTCAACCAATCAAAGACCGGATTGATTCTTGTACCGCTGCAACCGAGAACAAGCAAGAACAAGGTGAGAGCAATTCCAATCCAATAATCTCAAAGATACAAAGGTGAGGTTCTGCTTTCGCCACGGGTGGTCTAGTCGACACACGCGAACACGAGGAGGGACGCACAAGGGGTCTACCAAAATACAACAAAACCTAAGCGTAAAAGAACGGTGGCGGCCACATATATAGCGGCGCCCAGGAGGAGTAGGGCAGCCAAAACAGTGGTGGCCACCAAAACCCTAAGATACATGGGCCATAGGCCCAAAAGTGAGGTGATGTAGCACCCTGAATTTCTGGTCCGTGACATTGTTCCGCATTTTCCCGTCGTTCTGGAGTGAATTTGGAAGTGGGGCTGGATCCGTTGGAAAGCTTATCTCCTAAGCTTTCAAACGGGTGGTCGCACGCTGAAAACGGAGTCCAGGAGCCCAAGTTATGCCCGTTTGAAGTTGGCATGCTGCTGGATGGCCGAACCGGGCTTTTTGGCATCTTGGGCTTCCATATGGGCCTTCCTTGACGCGTGGGTTGTTCTCGGGGTGTGTGCTTGAGGCCCTTGTCTGTTGATGTGGGCTTGAATAGCTGAGCTTTTGGATTAAGGCCTCTCGGCGACGGTTGCCGCGAGCGCCGATCATTTGTGACTTAAGATGGAGCAGCTCAGAGTCATTGGAGAAGCCGAGAGGAAGGAGGGCAGCGGTCACGCTGGTCGATCCATGTTGGTGATGTCCTCATCAGAACCTAAAGCAAAATTTACGCTTACCATACGAGTTACCTTGAGCTTGCCGCTGTTGTTGAACCATTGAATGTAGTAGGGTTGAGGATGCGCCTAGTGGAGAGTGCAAGCTTCCCACCATGTCCATGCTGGCTAGATTATTGCAACTCCCACCATCAATGATTATTCGTATTGCTCGCCCTTCACGACACCTTTAATGTGAAACAAGTTGTGGCACTGATTTTGCTCGGTACTGCAATCTGGGCACTAAGCACACGCTATAAACAATGCTCAAATATTGGTCAAGATCACCAACAATACCACGCGTTTTTCTTGAGGCTCAAAATTGGCTCGCCAGGTTCATTTTCAGCAAGCAAAGCATATGTTTCTTCATCAATATCGCTTGCTGAATCGCAGATCGCTGCCTTCGCTAATGATGAGCACGCGCTTGTTCGACACTCCTCATGATGTGGCCAAACCCTTGCAGCGATGGCAATCAATGTCTTTGGTTCAGCCTTCGCTGAGGCGATTTAACCATTTACTTAACTCTTTGTAGGAGCTTGTGTGGCACTTTTCGTCGGGCGTGGGTACTGTGGTGCCGAGTTTGAAGGAGATGATGTCGCTTTTGTTGTTGGAAGGGCTTGGTGTAGTGGTACGACCGACGGGCAGCGGGGTGTGGCGCCCACGAAGTAGTACGACCTGCAGAAAATGTAGCTTTTGCCCACGATTGTCGCCCCAAGACTTCACGCTCAGCTTTTGCAAGCAAGATGGAATAAACGGGTCATCGAATTGTAATCCTTATAATCAAGAATGTCCTGGATTTCGCGGTTTAAACCACCTAAGAAACGAGCCATAGACGCTCCACATTCTCAACTAAACCACAACGCAACATGCTAATTTGCAATTTTTGATAATATTCTTCATCAACTTTTACTCTTGGCGAGGGCGCTGCAATTTATTTAGTAAATCTCTAGCATAGTAGGAGGAACAAATCTATGTCGATGATCAATTTTAATGCTTCCCAAGTGGTGGGTATATTATGTGGATGAACACGCAATGCTCTCTCCACCAAATGTAGAAAAATCAGAAAATTCGCTAGTAGCAAATAACTCTATTATCCTCGTGGAAATCATGGCATGCAAATTTTGATCAACAAGTAATTCCCAATTGAGGTAACCATCAGATCATATTTACCTTCAAAAGGAGGTATATTAATTTTAACTTTAGAGAACACGCCAAGACGATCACGCACTTCATGTCGCGGTGGATCACGTTGCATACCTTGTCGATTAAAGCGAGTCGATTTATGGTCACGGCCGGGTCGAAATTGATGGTATTGCCATCCCCAAATCGCTGGCCTAGTGATCGTAGTTCTCATCATCTTCTTCCACCTCTGCTCCGGGTTAGGGCCAAGTGTTATGTGTGTCCGAACAACCGAGGCAAAGGGCCATGTTGGGAAGGCGGGCAGCAATGGGAACCCGCAGCGCGGTGGGAGACGAGGCGAGGACAAGAAGTTCCAGGGCAGAATCTGCAAGCATATCAAGTCTAGACAAAATAGTGGCAAGGGTAGTGTTAGCAACTCCCCGAGCGGTCTCAATGGAACGGAGACGGTCTTCTTGCAAATACATTCGCCATTAGTAAGTCGACATCCTCACTAAGCGCCTTCTGGTGGCCTTCGCCATCCTCTCAACGTGATCAACAATGCCCTTCGTGGCGTGGCGAGTGATGCAAAGGAACCTCATCACCGACATGGTTAGTAGAAGACAAGAAACAAAATCACAGTATAATGTTCCTATCAACTACTAGGAAGTGGCTACAAGTTGCTCAACACTCAAGCTTTACCCAAAGCTCTACAAATTCTTACCAAGCAGAAGTGTTGTCGGCCGTCGCGCTTGTCAAAAGTTCTCCAAGATTTGGTATAGCGACACAAGAGAACTAACAAACGCACGAGGTAGGATATGTGGAGCTTGGTAGGCTATGTTAATTTCTATGCAATCTAATAATTCTAGTTATTGTAATGATAAGTAATGATCCAAACTAGAATTCACAAGCCCTAGTTGCCGATCTCAAAGATATAAGTGAATTTCAAGGCAACACACACGCAAAGATAATGAAACTTAATGCAACCAATGGAATGAGCTAAATAAGAATAATTTCAGCACTAAAACTCGTGTTGCATAAGTTATGCAAAGACGCTAGCTAATTGCTTCAGAAAAGGTATAAGGGCACTAGATTGCTCACTACATAATACAATTGCACAATCTGAAAATGACAAACACAAATTAGGGTTTTGATCAATGTAGTGCCGCCGCCACTATTCTCTTTATCTTTTCTTTTTTTTTTTTTTGGCCTTTTGGCTTTTCTTTTCTTTTTTTAGTGACTTTCGCCAACACTAGTATGAGCAAAGTTTTGGAATCCCTAACTTGATATCACAAGAGTTATGATAGTGCAACGATCAAAAGGAGTAGCCCCAAGCAATTTCAAATTGCTAGTCTCAATTGGGATCAAAGTATTCAGAAGGATGAATTGGTTCCCAAAGGTATGTACACTGATATTTTGGAACTTTTATGGTTGTAGATGCTACTGGGCTCAACCAACTCAAAGGAACAAAGCTAGAACACAAATTGAAGAAACAAACCCAAATTCGGTCAGAACTATGCAATAAGGTTGTTGCTGCAATTAAGGCTTGAAAATGACCGAATCAAGCTTGCTCACAAAGTAACAAAATAATGACACTGTTCTAAGCTTTAAAACAAGTATTCAAACACACAATTTGGAGCTCATATGTAGAAGTTATGGCCAAAACACTAAGGTGCACAGATTCAACAAAATTCTTCCGATCTGACCAAATCCGAATCCGAGTCAAATTCGGTTTGAAGGAGTCCGAATCACGAAGGACACCCAAAAACGTTTTTGTAGAGGACTCTTCAAGGATTCAGGAAAGTATAAAAACTTCTCAATCGGAGTTCGGATGTGAGAGTTATGATCAAAATACCAAACCAACCTGGATTGCAATTGCAACTTGCTTCCCGAATTTGATGTCAAGATTAAACAACCTTTTATATAGAATTAGATTTCATGCCCAACTAGGTTTTTGTGGAGCTTGTCCCAAGGTTTCAGGAAAGTACAAAAACACTTGAATCGGAGCTCGATGCAAAAGTTATGAACAAAACAAAGAACTGGACAGATTGGAATAAAGCTACGCGAACTAAAAACGATCAGAACTAAAACAAGGACTCTAATGGATCAAAACCTAACAAAACTCACTAAAATACCAGATTGAACCTAAAGGTTGAATTTTTGTGGAGGATTTTCAATTTTGGACAGAAAACAAAAACTAATCTAGGGTATCGAATTTCACCGAGCAACTTGGCGCCTCGATACCACTTGATAGCACTTTGGTGTCCCGATCTTCGATGAGAAACACACGATCGACGGTGGAGGCGACGTTGATGATCCGACTACACCGCACGATTTACGATGCGCTTTAGCAATCGCTACACCAACTCCGAGGGATATTGATCTTGCTGCTGGCACGATCAACCTGAACACGAGGTTCAATTCCTGCATGCAAATGTAAGAACAAGCAAGAACAAAGGTAAAGGCAATCTGAAATTGCAAATAAAGATGAACGATTGACAAGGTGGGGTTCTGAAACAAGGAGCTTTAGGCGGCTGTTGAGCACGCTCGAATACTCAAAATAGTAGCAATGGCTAAACTATCAAATAAACAAAACCCAAAAACTAAAGTACGGCGGTAGCAAACTATATATAGATGTAAGTGGCGGCTAGGAGCAGCTAGGGCGTGCAGCACCCACGGGGCGGCCAAGGGGTTGCCCTAGCGCTATATGGGCTTTGGGCCTAAAAAGAAAGGTGGCGAGCACCTGGAGTTTCTGGCCCGTGACACTCTTTTGTGATTTTCCATTGTATCAAGACGAATTTGCCATTGGGGCTGGATCCATTGGAAAGTAGACTCGAGATCTTTCAAACGGTACTCATGGGCCTCTAGAAACCTCCGAATCAAAAGTTATGGTCGCTTGAAGTTGATGCTGTCAGGAGGCCGAACCCGCGAATTTGCTGATTCCAAGTCCAACTTATGATATGATGATTGTGCTTTATGCTTGGCATTTGAGGTTCTTCTCCTTGGTTCCTAAGGACAATAAGATCATCACAAGAATTAAAAAGCATTCCATTCTATGAATCATTTGTATAAAAACTTAGGAACTAATTTACCTTATAATTGAGTAGACGTGTTTTATTACGCAGTAGTAGGTCCTTGTATAACTGGTTGTGTATGAGGAGAATCACTCGGCGTGGTTGTATCAATAGGAAGATGTTGAAACAAGGTTGATGGTGAGTTCTAAGATAACGCTTTTCGCCTGGCGGTCTAGTCGACACGCCGCAAACACGAGGAGGGAAACAGTAACTCAACTTGTTTCGCTTTGATTTCAATACTATCTATTCAGATTGCTTCAAGCTTTGTTCTTATGGTTCTCGATTTCTTGCAGAACAATTGATCGCTTGGATCTTGTATCTCGGTGGATTGGCATGCGATTGTGAAGCTCCCAACCCGCTGGTAGGAAGCCCTAGATCGGTGCCATCAACACCCCAAATCGACGATCATCATGTCACCGAAAGATCGGGAACACCCGTCCTTATCAAGTGGTATCAGAGCTCAAGGTTGCTTGGTGAGATTTCCCCTCAATTCTGATTTTTTTCACCTAGAGTCCAGAAAAGAACCACAAAAAAAATTAGTTGTTTGATTTTCTATCCGAGCCAATTTGTGCCCTAACTTTTACTTCTTGCTCTTGGTTTGTTGAACCGTCGGTTGCATAATCGTGTTTTTGCTGGTTTTAGAGTCTAGTTCCCTTAGAGTTTCGAAGTTCTATTCACGCTGCCACACAGCCGTGTTCTTCGCCGCTTGAATTGGAGTCTGTTACATAGTAGATTAGATCAGACTCTCGGTGGTTGCTAGAGTTCAGATTGAGTCGAGTTTGTTTCTAATCCGCTTTTAATCCGTGTTACCTCTCGAGTTTGCCAAAGTAGAATCCGATTCTAAATCGCTGGCGCGGATGAGGAACAAAGACCAAATCGAGAGGGCAAAAGGCAAGTGCATAATACAAAAGCCGCAAAGATCAATTGCAAAACCAAAGTCCATAGTTCGCTAAATCAAACCGTGCAAGTCTTTCCTTCCAAAGCGCTGGTCAAGATCAAACGGCACAAGCCTTTCCTTCCATAGCTCTTGCTTAAATCAGAGTGTGTGTGTTGAGTGTTGCTTGGGAGTCTCCTTTTGAGTCTGTTATTCAGTTTTAGGGCTCCCACAAACAAAAAAAGAGAGGAGAAAAAAAATCAAAAAAAAGAAGAAAAAAAAGAAAAAAAGAGAGGAGCCCTAGCTGCTTGCTTTGAGTTGTGGTCGCTTCTCATTATGCCTCTCTGTGGCATCGCTGGTGTTTAGGCTCGCGCCTCTAGCACGGCCCAGCCTAGGACCAACATTGTACTAATTTTGAACGACTTTTCAGCTTACTTTGGATCAGTGGTACTAGTTCCTCCTTTGCTACATATTATTACCACACAGGTTCAGGAATTTACAATCGCTTGCCACATCGAGGACTTGTAAGAACTTGGTAGAAGCTTGAGCGTATGTGAGGCTTGCCACTACATAAAACCTAGTAGTTCATAGGAGCTTTCATATCTGTGTGAGTTTCTTTGTTTCTACTAACAATGATTGGACACATCACTAGAGGCCATGAGAAGAAGTGTACTGCAATTGCTCCATCTCCTTCTAGTCATGGATATGAAGAATATGATGAGTTCGATGCTTTTATTGATTTGAAACATTTACAACAAGGTAAGATGAAGGTAAAGGAATACTATAGAGAATTTAAAACCTTGTTAAAACTTAGTGGGTTAAATGAATGTGATGAGGTAATTGAAAATAGATTTTTAATGGATTAAATAAAGAGATTCGGATATTCTCATTGATAACACATATAATTCTCTTTCACAATTGTTTAAATGTGCCATTAGAGCTGAAAATATGGTACCGAATCATTGAAAGAATTTTTAGCTTCAAGTAGAGACACTCACGTTGTTCCTCCTCTTGTAGCTAACACTTCGCAGAAGGTAAGCATTGCCGAGAGAAGAAGAATGAAGACAAGAAAAGGAGAAAGATGAGAGCATTGTTGCCACATGTGCAAATGAAGTTCAAACCATTGAAATCACACCTACATCAATTGAAGGGGACGACAAGAACAAGAAGAAGAGATTATCACTTCCGCAAAGATCCGAGAAATACCCAGCTCTTGTTGTCGACGTGTACTTAGCGACAGCCGCACGCGATGAACAAACTCAACGCCATACTATCTTTCGCACAAGGTGTGTGGTGAATGAGCGCTACTGGCATGTCATTGTTGATGGAGGTAGCTGCAACAACCTTGCTAGTGTGGATATGGTCGAGAAGCTTGGCTTGGCCACAAGTCCACTACAACAACCATACGAGATTGAGTGGCTCAATTCTAATGGTAAGGTTCGGGTAACAAAAACCGCTCAAGTCCCTATTTCTATCGGTTCTTATCATGATCATGTTGTTTATGGCGTTGTACCCATGGATGCTTGTTCTCTTTTGCTGGGTAGACCATGGATATTTGATATAAAAGCCACACATCATGGTTGGACCAATCAGTACACTTTCATGTTTAAGAGAAAGAAAATAATTTTGGAACCAATGACCCCTACTGAATTACGTAAGGTTGCTGCACAACATACAAAAAGAGAGCACGAAAGTAATGATACTAAAAAGAAGAGTGTAGCTAATGATCTAAATCAACCTAAAGCAACAAGTGATAAATCTGATCGTAAATTAAAAGGTGTAATTTTGTTAGCTACCAATGCTACGATATTTGATGACATCACCAAAAGTTTGCAACCATCTGCTTTTTTTGTCTCCCCGTTGTCACTAACCTTTTGCAGAGAATGAGAAGGAGTCGAGGACGACTCCAATTCAAGACGGGGAGGATGATGAGGACATCCCAACTAAGGATACAACCGCTGGTTCTTCTTCCCCTACGACCACTACTTCGTCCCCGACCATCGCTGTTTCGGCTGCTATCTCGTCTACGACGCCTGGAGGGCTTAATCCGGAAGCAAGGCCTTTCCACCCACCTTTGCTGGACCAGCACGTTAATGACATCCACCAAGGACAGCCCACGCGCCAAGGAAGGCCCAACATCAAGCTCAATTCGTCTCCGATTCTAGTTCGGCCATCCAGGAGCAGCAGCACTTCAAACAGACGCCACGGCCACATCCGAACTCCGTTTTCGACGTTTGACCACTCGTTTGAAAGGTATCGAGATCACCATTCCAAAGGATCTGGCGGCACTTCCAAATTCGTCCCGAAGCAATGGGAAATCACAGAACAATCTAACGGGAATTCGTCTCCGAGTCGGGTTCGGCCATCCAGGAGCAGCAGTACTTCAAACGGACATAACTTGGACTCCCGGACTCCGTTTTTAGCGTACGACCACCCGTTTGAAAGCTCAGAAGATAAGCTTTCCAATGGATCTGGTCCCACTTCCAAATTCATCATGAAGCAACGGAAAATCATAGAAGAATATCACAGGACAAAGTTTCCAAGTGCTGCGTCACCTTCCTTTTGGGCCTATGGCCCATGTATCTTAGGGTTTTGGTGGCCACCGCTGTTTTGGCTGCCCTACACCTCCTGGCCGCCTATATATATGTGGCCACCGCCTATCTTTTACGCTTAGGTTTTGTTGTGTTTTGGTAGACCCTTTGTGCGTCCCTCCTCGTGTTCGCGTGTGTCGACTAGACCACCCGTGACGAGAAACAGAACCTCACCTTTGTATCTTTGAGATTATTGGATTAGAATTACTCTCACCTTGTTCTTGCATGTTCTCGGTTGCAGCAGGTACAAGGATCGATCGTGTCTTTGAATCGGTTTATCGCCTCGTGTGGTGACGTTGCGATTGCTTGGTTGCTGATCACGTGGTTAGTAGCCGATCCATCTACTTCGTGCGCTATCAAACCGACGTATCGTTCTCATCAGAAGATCGGGCCAACCTAGTGTGCATTAGGTGTAGTGATGACGCTACCAATCCACAGGATCAGCAACCGAACAATCGCAAAGTCACCACACGAGGCGATCAACCGATCCAAACACGATCGATCCTTATACCTGCTGCAACCGAGAATAAGCAAGAACAAGGTGAGAGCAATTCCAATCCGATAATCTCAAAGATACAAAGGTGAGTTCTGTTTCTCGTCATGGGTGGTCTAGTCGACACACGCGAACACGAGGAGGGACGCACAAGGGGTCTACCAAAACACAACAAAACCTAAGCGTAAAAGATCGGTGGCGGCCACATATATAGCGGCGGCAAGGAGGTGTAGGGCAGCCAAAACAGCGGTAGCCACCAAAACCCTAAGATACATGGGCCATAGGCCCAAAAGTGAGGTGATGCAGCACCCTGAATTTCTGGCCCGTGATATTGTTCCACATTTTTCTATCGTTCTGGAGTGAATTTGGAAGTGGACTTAGATCCATTGGAAATCTTATCTCCTAAGCTTTCAAACGGGTGGTCGCACACTGAAAACAGAGTCCGGGAGCCCAAGTTATGCCCGTTTGAAGTTGGCATACTGCTGGATGGCCGAACCGGGCTTTTTGGCATCTTGGGCTTCCATATGGGCCTTCCTTGACGCGTGGGCTGTTCTCGGGGTGTGTGCTTAAGGCCCTTATCTGTTGATGTGGGCTTGAATAGCTGAGCTTTTGGATTAAGGCCTCTCGGCGACGGTTGCAGAAGGCCGATCATTTGTGACGAAGATGGAGCAGCGTCGGTAGTCATTGGAGAAGCCGGAGAGGAAGGAGGGGCAGCGGTCACGCTGGTCGAATCCATGTTGGTGATGTCCTCATCATAACACCAGAGCGAAATCGAGCGAAACAAGCTCCAATGAGACCGGTGACACGTAGGAGTGCAACCCGGTGCATTTTCGGAGTGTTTCACTCCGGTGCAAGCTTTCACAAAATCCACCAATTCGGATCTTGATATGTATGAAATTAACATCAATACAAATTCGACCGAAAACAAGCTCCAACAAGACAAACAATACTTACGAGGGCAATCCGGTGTGTCTTCGGAGTGTTTCGCTTCGGGGCAAACTTTCATAAAGTCCACTTGTTCGCATCCCGGTTTGAATGAAATTAACACCAGAGCGAAATCGAGCGAAACAAGCTCCAATGAGACCAGCGACACGTAGGAGTGCAACCCGGTGCATTTTCGGGGTGTTTCGCTAAGGTGCAAACTTTCACAAAATCCACCTATTCGGATCTTGATATGTATGAAATAAACATCAATTGAATTCGACCGAAACAAGCTCCAACAAAACTAACAACACTTACGAGGGTAATCCGGTGTGTCTTTGGAGTGTTTCGCTTCGGGGCAAACTTTCATAATGTCCACTTGATCGGATCCCGGTTTGAATGAATTTAACACCAGAGCGAAATCGCGCGAAACAAGCTCCAATGACAACGGCGACACGTAGGAGTGCAACCCGGTGCATTTTCGGAGTGTTTCGCTTCGGGGCAAACTTTTATAATGTCCACTTATTCGGATCCCGGTTTGAATGAAGTTAACACCAGAGCGAAATTGAGCGAAACAAGCTCCAATGAGATCGGTGACACGTGATGGGGACGGGTCATCCCGATCTTTCGGTGAGATGATGATACGTCGATTTGGGGGTGTTGATGGCACCGAATCAAGGGCTTCCTACCAACAGGTCGGGAGCTTCACAATCGCAATGCCAATCCACACAGATACAAGATCCAAACGATCAATTGTTCTTGCAAGAAATGAGAACCCGCAAGAACAAAGCATGAAGCAATCTAAAAAGATAGTATTGAAATCAAAAGAAACAAGTTGAGGTTCTGTTTCCCGGCTCGGGCGGTCTAGTCGACACGCGCAAACACAAGGAGGGACGCACACGGGGTCTACCAAACACAACAAAACCTAAATGACGACGTACGACGGCTGGGGCATTATATAGGGGGGAGATCAGACTTGGGGCACCCAAATTAGGGTAGACCACCACCCTAAGGTCGGCCACCACGTAACCCTAACCATACATGGGCCATAAGCCCAAAAATAAGGTGGCGCAGCACCCTGAAATTCTGTCCCGTGAGATTGTTCTATGATTTCTCATCGCGCCAGAAGGAATTTTGCCTTGGTACCAGATCCATTGGAAAGGTTATCTTGATACCTTTCAAACGAGTGGTCGCACGCTAAAAATGGAGTCCGGGAGCCCAAGTTATGTCCGTTTGAAGTACTGCTGCTCCTGGATGGCCGAACCAGACTCGGCGACGAATTGGGCTTGATCTTGGGCCTTCCTTGGCATGTGGACTGTCCTCGATGGGTGTTCTTGACGTGCTGGTCTAGCAAAGGTGGGTGGAAAGGCCTTGCTTCCGGATTAAGCCCTCTAGGCGTCGTAGACGAAGTAGCGGCCGAAACAGCGACGGTGGGGGACGAAGTGGCGGTCGAAGGGGAAGAAGGAGCAGCGGTTGTATCCTTGGTTATGATGTCCTCATCATCCTCCCCTTCTTGAATTGGAGTCGTCCTCGACTCCTTCTCATGCTCCTGCAAAAGGTTAGTGACAACAGGAGACAAAGCAACAGATATTGGCAATGGTTCTATACTATCCTTGTTATCTTGTGAGAAAACTTTTGTAGCCAACAATACTTTACCCTTCTTCTTAAGATCAGGTTTTTGAGCAACTAATGTAGTTGAATGGGTTGATTTATTAGCTACACTTTTAATTCCACTCACTTCTTGTTCTCTTTGAGCTCTTTTAACATCAATGTTTCTTAATTCTGTAGGGCTCATAGGTTTCAAAACAATTTTCTTTCCCTTATACAAGAAAGTATACTCATTGGTCCTACCATGATGTATAGCATCCATATCATAGATCCAAGGTCTACCCAATAAAAGAGAGCAAGCATCCATGGGTACAACATCGCAAACAACATTATCATGATAAGAACCAATCGAGATAGGTACTTGAACAGTTTTAGTTACTTGAACCTTACCATTGAATTGAGCCATTCAATTTCATATCGTTGAGAAAGTGGATTTGTGGTCAAGCCAAGCTTCTCGACCATGTCTACACTCGCAAGATTGTTGCAGCTACCTCCATCAACAATGACATGCACAACAAGCTCATTTACCACACACCTTGTCCGAAAGATAGTATGGCGTTGATTTTGTTCATCGCGCGTGCGTCAGGCGCTAAGCACACGGTGACAACAAGAGCCGGATATTTCTGATGCCGCAGAAGTGACAATCTCTTCTTCTGGCGCTGCAGTGTTAGCGGCAACAAGAGCATATTCATTTTCATCAATGTCACTAGCACTAGTGTACTCACCATTTTCTCGGATGATTAGAGCACGTTGATTAGGGCAGTCTCGCATCACGTGCCCCATTCCTTTGCATCGAAAGCATTGTATGAAATTAACATCAATACAAGCTTTCACAAAATCCACCAATTCGGATCTTGATATGTATGAAATTAACATCAATACAAATTCGACCGAAAACAAGCTCCAACAAGACAAACAACACTTACGAGGGCAATCCGGTGTGTCTTCGGAGTGTTTCGCTTCGGGGCAAACTTTTATAATGTCCACTTGTTCGGATCCCGGTTTGAATGAAATTAACACCAGAGCGAAATCGAGCGAAACAAGCTCCAATGAGACCGGCGACACGTAGGAGTGCAACCCGGGGCATTTTCGGGGTGTTTCGCTAAGGTGCAAGCTTTGACAAAATCCACCTATTCGGATCTTGATATGTATGAAATTAACATCAATGCGAATTCTACCGAAAACAAGCTCCAACAAGGCTAACAACACATACGAGGGCAATCCGGTGTGTCTTCGGGGTGTTTCGCTTCGGGGCAAACTTTTATAATGTCCACTTGTTCGAATCCCGATTTGAATAAAATTAACACCAGAGCGAAATCGAGCGAAACAAGCTCCAATGAGACCGGCGACACGTAGGAGTGCAACCCGCGATTTTCGAGCTGCCGCTCCGTGCAAGCTTTCACAAAATACACCTATTCGGATCTTGATATGTATGAAATTAACATCAATACGAATTCGACCGAAAACAAGCAACAACAAGACTAACAACACTTACGAGGGCAATCCGGTGTGTCTTCGGAGTGTTTCGCTTCGTGATGCGACTTTGGGTCCCGATCTTTCGATGAGAGGAGGGTAACTATCGATTTGGTAGGAATCGATGTTGACGGCCCGACTACAACCGTCCAGGACGATGCGCCTTAACAACCGATACACCAACTCCAGATGGTTATTGATCTCGCCGAGACGCGATCAACCTGACCACGAAGGTCATTGTTCCTGCAAGCAATCGAAGAACATAGCAAGAACAAAATGAACAACCAACTAAATTGGCAAATATGTTGTCGATGTTTCGAGAACCGGCAAGTAAATTTTGTAAGTCTTGAGGGGCCGCGCGTTCCCGTTCCTTGAATGGTTAGACCCAAAAGAGAGAAAAGAGGGTCCAGAATTTATACTGGTTCGGGCTGAATGTCCCTACTCCAGTTCGTGTGGTGGTGCGTGTTTGTATTGATGCTGATGAGCTCGTCGAGTTACAAGCGAGGGCTGCGCAAGCACCTCGTGTGCAGTGGTCGGATGAGGGAGCTATGAGCGCGAAAGGTTCGGAGCTTGGGAGTGCGCTTTGGCTATGTGTATGTGAGTGTTTGTCTGTGTTCTCCCCCCCCCCAGCTCCGGAGGGCCAAGCCTCCCCTTATATAGCCGGGGAAGCCGGTTACATAGAGCGTAAAGGAAAAATGGATGGGGCTCCGCTTGCAGAGTTCGGTCTTCCGCCTCGCGTCGTCTCGGACTTGACTTCTAACGGATAGTTGTTGGCCCTGCGTCAAGTCGGTGAAGCTGCTGAGCGAGGGCGCGGTCCGTTCCTCCGGGAAACGGCGCACCTGCTCTCTGTGGCTTGTCGCAATCGACGCCGGGTCGTCTTCGAATTGCTCGGGAAGGCGCGCCTCCCATCTCTGTTTGGTCATGCTGAAGTGCCGTATCAGTGGGGTAGGTGGCCGGGTCAGGCGCCGGCTTCTGATGATTTGATGTTGGCTCATTGACGAAGATGGTTTGAGCTTGTTCGAGGCTCTCGGCCCGTCCGACTCGTCGGTCGGGACGTCTCCGAGTTGGAATCGCCGTAGCTTGTGAGGCGCCCGCTCTGTAACGCCTGGTCGGGCCACCTCTTGGGGTTGGCTTGGCCGGAGGCCTTGGGCCCCCGGGCATTAGGCACAGTGGCGGCCCATGCACCTCTCCTGGGCCGCTGGGGATACCTGTGTGTCGGGTATCCGTCATATGTATTAAGCTCAAATATGAAAGAAACACAAACGGTGGGGTTCTGTAACGATAAAACAGGCGGTCTAGTCGACACGCGTGATTATCGGTATGTAGCAAAGGCTAGACATAACTAAACAAAACCCAAGTCCTAGATGAGGGTTTGGGTGGTTATTTATACTTGGGGAGCAGGAGAGGGTCGTCCATAGCATAGGAGACCTAATACAACTCAAGTTCAAAACACCAAGCCTACTTTGACTAGAGTTTGACTCGGACTGAAAAAGCATTATTCGGTTTTTGGCAGTTTCTGGACGCATCTGAATGAGTTTTGAGGTGAGGCTAGATCCTTTGGAAAGTAGACTCCGAGACCTTTCAAACATGTACTCATGGGCCTCCAGAACCCTCCGGAATCGAAAGTTATGGCACTTTAAATTCAGTGCTGTTTCTGAGGCCGAATTGGACTCGAACTCGGATTGAAAAAGTATTCTAGATTGTTTTGGATTTTCCTGTTGATTCGAAGGGAATTTTGAGGTGATTTTAGATCCGTTTGAAAGAGGACGACTAGAGCTTTCGTTCTTGTACTCATAGAGCTCCAGAAGCCTTCTGGAACAAAAGGTATGGCCGTTTGAATTTGACCATCTCTGGGAATCCGAAGCTGATTCCAATTTGCTTTTTCCTCCGGACGCGAACTCCTTGTGGTTTGCAAGTCTTCCCAAGGTTCCTAAGAATAATCAAATCATCACAAGTATTAAATAGCATTCCATTCATATTATCACTAATGGAAAGACTGTGGAACGATTCACCGAAGATTAAACTGTCAGGCGCTAGCTCGAGTAACCGGTCCTTGGATAATAGCAAGATGTCCAAATTGATGTGTAGATGTGGCTATATCCATGGAAGTGATGTCCTCATCATTCTCCCTTCTTGCATTTGAGTCGCCTTCGACTCAAGCTCACCCTTTTGGACGCCTTCAAGACAAAACATCCTCATATAGGATCTGCATTTATTTAAATAAAATAGTAGCTCGCCTCTTTATATATTTTAAATACAAGAAAAATATTTAGAGGATTCACCGATAATTATCGATATAGCTCAAGACCTCTTTCCAAGATATAATGGCCTCGATGATTAATCTGTCGTGCACTTCGAGTCATCGGTCCTTGACTATTGTAGGATCGGCTCCTTGGTGAGTTGTAGTAGGCGTGGTTGTATCAAAAGAGGTGATGTCCTCATCGAAGCGCCAAGGTGGCGGCCTAACTGCTGGAGGTGAAGGTCCCATGCCCGAAGCCCAGGCGGCGCCAAGGTGGTAGCCGATTTGACGAGATGATGATACCAAATTCAAAAGCCAAGAAGGCCAACTGTGTGATCGCCCTGGCCAAGGTGGAGGTCGGTGAAAACTTGCAGGTGAAAGCAGCATAGTAGGAATAGCCTTGGTCATATCCATGCCGAACATGATGAGGACATCACTTCCATGGATACAACCACATCTACACATCAATTTGAACCCGCTGCTATTATACAAGGACCGGATACTCGAGCTCGCGCACTACAGCTTTAGTTATCGGTGAATGCGCTCCAAAGCCTTCCCATTAGTGATAATATGAATGGAATGCTATTTAATACTTGTCATGATTTGATTATTCTTAGGAACCTTGGGGAAGACTTGCAAACCACAAGGGAGTTCAAGGTCCGTGGGAAGAGCAAATTGAATCAGCTTCGACTCCCAGAGATGGTCAAATTCAAACGGCCATAACTTTTGTTCCAGAAGGTTTCTAGAGGTCTACGAGTACAAGAACGAAAGCTCTAGTTGTCCTCTTTCAAACGGATCCAAGATCACCGCAAAATTCCCTTCGAGTCAACGGGAATACGCAAAACAATCCAGAACACTTTTTCAGTCCGAGTTCGAGTCCAGTTCGGCCTCAGCAACAACACTGAGTTTAAAGTGCCATAACTTTTAATTCCGGAGGGTTCTGGAGACCCATGAGTACACGTTTGAAAGATCTCGGAGTCTACTTTCCAATGGATCCAGCCCCAGTGCCAAATTCGTCCTGAAGCAACGGAAAATCACAAAAGAGTGTCACGGGCCAAAAACTCCAAGTGCTGCGCCACCTTTCTTTTGGGCCCAAAGCCCATGTAACGCTAGGGCAACCCCTTGGCCGCCCCCCCATGGGTGCTGCACGCCCCTAGCTGCTCCCTAGCCGCCACTTACATCTATATATTGTTTGCTATCGCCGCACTTTAGTTTTTGGGTTTTGTTTATTTGATAGTTTAGCCATTGCTACTATTTTGAGTCTTCCAGACATGCTCAACAGCCGCTTAAGAAGCTCCTTATTTCAGAACCCCACCTTATCAATCCTTCATTCATATTCGCAATTTCAGATTGCTTTACCATTGTTCTTGCTTGTTCTTCGGTTGCATGCAGAATCGAACTCGTGTTCAAAGTTGATCGTGCAACAAAGAAGATCAATAACCCTCTGAGTTGGTTTAGCGATTGCTAAGACGCATCGTCCGTCAGACGCTTGTAGTCGGATCGCCAAAGTCAATTTCTCCAAATCGGGTTATCACTCTCATCGAAAGATCGACACCAAAGTGCCATCAAGTGGTATCGAGCGCAAGTTGCTCGGTGAGAGATTCAAGACTTAGATTAGTTTTTGTTTTTGTCCAAAATTGAAAATCCTCCACAAAAATTCAACCTTTAGATTCAATCTGGTAATTTAGTGAGTTTTGTTAGGTTTTGATCCATTAGAGTCCTTGTTTTAGTTGCTGATCGTTTTTCCTTCGCGTAGCTTTTATTCCAATCTGTCCAGTTCTTTGTTTTGTTCATAACTTTTGCATACGAGCTCCGATTCAAGTGTTTTTGCACTTTCCTGAAACCTTGGGACAAGCTCCACAAAAACCTAGTTGGGTACGAAATCTAATTCTATCTAAAAGGTTGTTTAATCTTGACATCAAATTCGGGAAGCAAGTTGCAATTGCAATCCAGATTGGTTCGGTATTTTGATCATAACTCTCACATCCGAACTCCGATTGAGAAGTTTTTATACTTTCCTGAATCCTTGAAGAGTCCTCTACAAAAACGTTTTTGGGTGTCCTTCGTGATTTGGACTCCTTCAAACCGAATTTGACTCGGATTCGGATTTGGTCAGATCGGCTGAATTTTGTTGAATCTGTGCACCTTAGTGTTTTGGCCATAACTTCTACATATGAGCTCCAAATTGTGTGTTTGAATACTTGTTTTAAAGCTTAGAACAGTGCCATCATTTTATTACATTGTGAGTTAGCTTGATTCGGTCATTCTCAAGCCTTAATTGCAGCAACAACCTTATTGCATAGTTCTGGCCGAATTTGGGGTTTGTTTCTTCAATTTGTGTTCTAGCTTTGTTCCTTTGAGTTGGTTGAGTCCAGTAGCATCTACAACCATAAAAGTTCCAAAATATCAGTGTACATACCTTTGGGAACCAATTCATCCTTTAAGTAATACTTTGATCCCAATTGAGACTAGCAATTTGAAATTGCTTGGGGCTGCTCCTTATGATACGTTGCACTATCATAACTCTTGTGATATCAAGTTAGGGATTCCAAAACTTTGCTCATACTAGTGTTGGCCGAAAGTCACTAAAAAAAAGAGAAAGAAAGAGCCAAAAGGCCAAAAAGAAAAAAAAGAGAGAGAAAAGAAAAGAGAATAGTGGCCAGTAGCACTACATTGATCAAAACCCTAATTTGGGTTTGTCATTTTTAGATTGTGCAATTGTATTAAGTAGTGAGCAATCTTGTGCCCTTTTACCTTTTTCTGAAGCAATTTGCTAGCGTCTCTCCATAACTTATGCAACACGAGTTTTGGTGCTGAAATTATTCTTATTTTTGCTCATTCCATTGGTTGCATTAAGTTGCATTATCTTTGCGTGTGTGTTGCCTTGAAATTCACTTATATCTTTGAGATCGGCAACTAGGGCTTGTGAATTCTAGTTTGGATCATTACTTATCATTACAAAATCTAGAATTATCAGATTGCATAGGAAATTAACATAGCCTACCAAGCTCCACATATTCTACCTCGACGCTTTGTTCGGTCCCTTGGCAATCGCTTTATCCAAACTTGGGAGAACTTTTGATACCGCCAACGGCCGACAACTCCTGCTGCATGGTAAGAACTTGTAAGAGCTTTGGTTAAAGTTTGAGAGTTGAACGACTTTTGTCTACATCCTATGTAGTGATAGAACATTATACTTGTGATTTTGTTTCTTGTCTTCACTAACAATGGCAGGTTCTCAACGTCGCGCGCTTTGGGCCAACAAAGATCCTAGGAGAAGAGATAGTTCACACTCCAAGATACAGAGAACGACGAGCATACCTTCAACACCACGGAAGGTACAACGGCATCGCTCATGTACCAAAAATAAGTTTACTGCACTCCATTTTAGTGATAAATATGATCCTCAAGGTTATCATACATGGGAATTAGTCATTCGAGCAATCATTTGATAAACATGAAATTCTGAGCATGATAAGGTTAGGGTTGTTACTAGTGGATTCTCCGGATTTGCTGCTATTTGGTGGAATGATTATATGAGTAAAAATCGGACATTCCTAGCACATGGACAAAACTCAAGAAAATTTCGAGAGCTAGATTTGTCCTTCATATGTTGCCCGTCAATTACTTAAATGAATTGCAACATCTAAAACAAGGTAGTAAAACAAAGGATGAGTACTACCAAGAATTTCAACATAGATCTTTATGCTCGGGTTAGAAGAGACCTAAAAGACTCGCATGAATAACTTTTATTTTGGACTAGATTTCGACATTTAGATCATGATATCTTGTAAAGAATTCAATTCTTTGTCATGTTTACTTAATCTTTCACGAGAAGTCGAAAGAAAGATACAGAGAAGACAATCAACCAAAATTCAAGCTAACACAAAGTTAAATGCTACTCTGTGGCATGCAATCGCACCAAACCTGAATGAGAGCATACACACTAAGAATGTGAAAGAAATACAAGAAAATTTGAGTGAAGTAGAGGATAGCATATGTGACGATGATTCTACTAACACAATCCAATCTATTTCATTAGTTCTGCTGTCGTTGTTCCATGCGCTATTCAAAGTTACTTTTGAAGAAGGACGCAACAAGCGTAAATACCAACGTTATCGTGAAAGTTTTGATATTTCTACTTCGAGGAGGAAACTAATGACCATGGTACAGATCTGATTTTACAGCAAGAAAAGGATCAAATTGGTGAGTATATTCCTACTATACATAACTCTTGTGAACTACCACCTTGTGCCACAATTGTAGAACCATATGACTAATTGCATGCTTATAATTTTGCTCATGTGGTGCTGATTACGATAAGGAGGTGATAGCTAGAATATCCCTACCACTGCTTTTGTGCTATATCATGTTGAATGAGCCTCGTTAGTTTGACTTGTGCTATGGACAAGATTTCTGAAATTTCATCTCTTAAGTCTTTGTCTAGCACCTATTTTAAAAAAAAAACCCCAAAAAAAACAAAAGTTAAAAAAAAATTAAAAAAAAAAACCCCCAAAAAAAAAAAAATTTTAATTTTTTTTTTAAAAAAAAAACAAAAAACAAAGGGAAAAATTTGGCAACTTGGCCCGGTTTAAAAATTTACAAAAAGGGGTTTTAATGGAAAACCAAAAAAAGGGGGGGAAAAAAAAATTTTCCCCCCAAAAACCAACCCAAATTTTGGGGAAAATTTTTTCCAAACCCCAAAAGGAAAAATTTTTTAAAAAGGAAAAAAAAAAAAGGAAAATTAAAAAAAAAAGGGGGGGGTTTTTAAAAAAACCAAAATTAAATTTTCCAATTTTTTAAAAAAAAAAAAAAAAAAAAAAAGGGTTTTAAAAGGGGTTTTAAAGGGGCCCGGGGGTTTTTTAAAAGGGGGAAAAAAAGGGGCGGGGGTTTCCCCAAAATGGAAAAAAAAGAAAGGGGGGTTAATTAAAAGGCCCCCGGGAACCAAAAAACCTGCGACAATAGGAAGGACTAGATCTCTCTTGTCGGCCTAGCAGCGGTCCCGGTACCTTTCGGCGTCATACACAAAGCATTGCGAAAAAACTTTGTGCATAGCAGTGCGCATTAAAAGCATTAATTCATTAATTAGGTTTTCAAGTCCTTTTATACAACTCAAAACCCTAACACATGCATGCATATCCACATTATACACGGCCCAATATCGCATACAACCCAAAATTCACACATGCCAGCGTCGGTCACTTTCCGCCACTCACGTGACTACTTGACAACCGTGTGCACCTTCTCTGTGAGCGTCCGCATGACATCCTCGACCACGGGACCTCGATTCCTCCACTGAACTAGTCCGAACCTCGGTTCCTCCATGAACCTAGTTCGGTCCGTCATCGACCACGTTAAGCCCTCGAGCAACACACACTGCAGAATAAAAACAAACCATCAGAGCACAAGTCACGACTTGACTCAAAATCAATCCATGCAACCACTCACATGAGTGCATTGCATCAAACAAAATCATTAATCAATCATAATTATGCTAAATGATCGGTGCTACTACCCTAGGCGGTAGCACTAGGAAAAGCAACCAACACTCAAATTGCTTCAATTTGAAGATCAATTCAAATCAAACTCAATTTCAAATCAATCCAATCTCAAATCTTGTCAATTACTCATCACACACAAGGATAGACCTCCACATGGTCTTTCAATCTCCCCTTGATGAGTATATTGACAAACACATGAAAAAGGCATAAGTATTGAGTTTGAATAAAGAGAAAAGCAATTTGAATGCAAAGCCAAACTTGATCAAAGAAATAGAAATGAAGAACATGACCAAATTGGCGACTTATGATCTATGAGCGATAGCAAAGATTAACAAAGATCATAAGAAAAGAAGAATCAAGTGCAAAATGATGCCTTTTCTCGATTTCTCCCCTTTTTGCAATATAGGCATCAACGACATTTTCTTTTCTCCCCTTTTTTTTGTTGTTTTTATGCAAGTAATGCAGCCTAAAGGGAGCTTTGAAGATTATCCATGTGATCAACAAGACAAGTTATGACACCAAGCTAAGTTATGGCAAAAATAGACTATGCTAAGGCATGTCCAAGTGCAAATAATCATTTTGCTAGCAAGATTTAATTAAAACCATGTCATTTTTAGCATGCATTGAACCACGAGCAACACTTGTCATTAGTTTCAAAACTAGAAGCAAAGCCATTCAAAGGATCAAATGGAAAACCTAGAGTTCAACCTACTCAACACTTTGGGGAATCTAGAAGTGGATACAAGGTCCTTGAGCCTTTTTTTATTGTATGCAAATTTGTCTTTGAATCTTTGAAAGACATAGCGGGGTGCAAATGTTTGACATTATTGCATTCTTTACCCACATATGTTTTTTTTGCATTTTAAAAGCAATTGACTCAAGCCATAATCGATCATCTCAAGAGGGACTCTGAGCATGATCTTTGAAGTCATCCTGAACACATTCCAAGTTCATCTCAGAAGTGCAATGAGAAGCCGTCTTGAAAATATGAAGTGTTGAGTCTAATGCTTCAAAAAAGTCAATTTTGCTTCACTTTCATTTTAGCATTTTCATGTTAAGCTAGTGAAGGACTCAAGTATGGATCAAACAAGATTCACCCAAGTTGCTATAGGGACTCTAAAGAATTCCACAATTTCACAAATCATGGCAAATACACCTAGAGAAGAAACTTGCAAATAAGCATAACATGTTTTATCAAGTTTTTCTTTTAACGCTCATTTTCAATTTTGTGTAAGCTTAGCAAGATAAATGAACTTGGACATATCTAAGCAAGTAATTTTCTTCATAATATAGCATGGTGTATAAAATGAAACATGGATCATGTGCATAATAGACAAAGCTCATAAAATGAAAAATCAAGTCTATATGCAATGCATGAGAATGATTTCTAAACTCCCCTCAACATGTGATTTCATTTTAAGCACAAATCTGGTTCAAATTGAGTTATTAGCAAGATTAAGCTCAAGAAAGATCAAAAAGAACTCAATTAAAGCGAAACACGAATAGAGGAAGAAGTCAAGAAAGCTATGATTGGGTGGCTATAGAGTATAGAAAAGATGGTAGAAAACACTATGGCTCGAGACTTCGCTCTCATCTTCCCCAATGATTCTAACATAGGAAGCTGCCTCTAGATCCCAAACTAAGAATGCACAGACCTGTCTACCCAGGGGCCCAACACACTTTAGACTTATAAGGCTGTGAGGGAACTCAACCTAGAGAAGAGAGAACTGACTAATTAAGCATGATAGCAACCTAAAGCACAAGATGAGAGGTCCATGCAAAGCATGCGAGAAGTCTAAGTGATGTGAACTCATAACTCTAAAAATAAAACCCATAAGCACCCGAGCAATACAAAAGGAAAAACTGAAATAAAATATAATACATAATATCTGAGATCGGCTCCCCTCACGAGAAAGTAGTAAGGGCACACAACTCAAGCTCACTCCTCAAGGCAACAAACCTAGAGGCTATCCAAAGGCTTGGTAAAGATATCGATAGCCAATGGTGGTCACTCTCCTGGCCCGAAGCACTATGTCTCCTTTCTCCACATGGTCTCTAAGGAAGTGATATCTAATATCAATGTGCTTGATAAAGTCTTTGCGGGTTCTTGGCAATGCAAATAGCGAAGTGTTATCACGAGAAAAAGTGGAACACTCTCTATCTCAAATCAAAATCCCATAAGGTCGATCTCATCGAGCACTGACTCTGACAATGGTGTGCAACAACATACTCGGCCTCGGCGATTGGGCGTGCGACTCAGGGCTGCTTCTTAGATGACCAAGAAACAAGAGAAGTGCCAATGAATTGGCAAGTGCGAGAGTGCTCTTCCTATCTATCCTCTGACCCGAGAAAGTCGACATGGAAAAGGCTCTAAAGGGATAGACAAGAGGAAGAAAGAGTACCAAATACCATAATCAATGGTAGCTCGAAATTACACGAAGATCGCTTCACTTTGGCGATGAGAGCGAGGAGAAGCACAGCGAGCACACATACACCTGACAAAGTGTATGTCGACCCTTGACGATAAGTACAAGAAGAGCTAATCAAACAAAAGAGTCCCCGGAAAAAGCAGAAAAATCAACACGAAAAGACCCTCCCAAATCTAGAAATCCCATAAACTAACTCTCCGATGAATCGAGGATTCTACAAGCATTGCTCTTAAAGCTTACCTCGAAAGAGTCATCGATAAAATTTGAAAGCAGAAAAGCAAATTATATTGCTGACTTACTCACTAAAAGGCGATCCTTAGAATAAAATTTTCATTAATGCGAGGCGGTACCTTTAGCAATGACTCTACGAAGAAGCATCCCCAAAAGTGATCAACTCATCACCGGGGCTCGGACTAGGGAAGAGAACCAACGAGAATCTCGGTCATATGGCGAGAACAACTGAGTCAACAATCCAAACATCTCCTTCCCCATCAAGCGAACTGATCAAGTCGGAAGAAGACTTCGATCTTGGGATAAAGTGAAGACTTGGGAACCCAATCTTGAATTACGGACGCCTCAAAGTACCGACCACAAAGAAGAAATGCTGGACTCTAGTGTCTCTCTGGCCTCAACTCTAACAAGATCGGAAAAGCGGACTCTGAGTGGAAGATCTAGGAGTACATCCTTTGGTTTAACTGTAGTTGCAAGGCGGGACCATCCCAGCAATTGCCTAAATCTCCTGCAAAAACACCTCACGCCCGTGATATCTACCTCGATGGGAAAAAGCGAGGAATATCAAGAGACGGAGGAGAGGAAGACCACGAGCAACTCCGGGACTAAAACTGTTGAGCGCACGAAAAGCCGAGGAGTCTGGGCCCTGCTCAAAACAAGCGACTCTCTAACCTTTCTAGTAGCGGTGATGCAGCCTTAGGAGCACTCGAGTGCAGGGGATGACCACAGATACCCTAAGAGCATCAACAGCTCACAGCATGGAGTGATCTTAGGCGGCGCTAAAAGCCAATCTACTAGGTGACCATCCTTCTTACTGAAAAGTGCATGTGTACTTTGCCTTGTTAGGCGAGAAGCAACAGAAGCATCATACAGTGAGAAGTCCGTGGACCACACCGTGAGACCTAAACAGTCTTTGCTCAACACAGGAGCAACCACTATCTCTCACTCTTAGAACTCGCACAATGGTAGGAGGATGAGTCCTAAGCGTGCTCCAAGTAATCACATCCTAGACCTTGATTGAATCTGCTAATCTTGGGTGGTCTAGAATGAGATTGAGCTTCTTCTTGCCTCCAACAAATTTCTCAGAGTGCTCATAAGATCTTGACACTCTCGGAAAAGTGAAGCGCAAAGAAGAGCAGTGAGAGGAAGAAGAAGAACCGGAAGAAGAGAAGAAGAGATACAATACGTCTATTTTTCTCCCTTAGCATGGCTGCCTCAAGCTTGAGGACTCACAAGAAAGCATACGATGCTTCTCTAATCCTATGGACTTGTTCTTCTAATTTCTTCCTAAACTCTGCATGGACCTTATCCACATCATCATTAACCCCAACACATAGCAAGCAACCGGTTTGTGATTTAACTAGTAAATCCTTAGCAAGTTGATCACACTTGACATTCAAAAACATCATTGTCAAGTTTTGTTTAACTGACCCTCACATGAGTTAGTTGGGTCCTTAGAAGCATGCAATTCAAGTTCATCATTTCTAGCAATCTTCCTAAGGTGACAACCCATGGCATCAATTTGACGCAAGTAGCTTAGGGCAATTATTACGGGGAAGCATTTATGTGAGCATCTGCGAAAAACTAGCATCGGAGGGAATATCAATAACAACGGGACTAGCATTCTTTGACTTCAGATTCTCAAGATCAACAAGCACACTATCATGCAAAGTCCTTAGGTTCTCCAGCTCCACAAGCAAAGCATCCGCAGTGTGCTGGTGTCGAGTCTCGGGAGGAACATGATTTAAGTGAAGCTAACTCCGAGACAAGCGGTCTACCTCCTTCTCTAACTTCGAACACCTCGACCTAGCCTTAGCATGAAACTTGCCTAATTTACGAAGGCATCATTTAACTTTCGTGGTAAATGGGTACCTCATCAAATGTCATTTGTCTGTTCGGAGTCGCTCACTTCAATGGCGCTTTGCCATGAAGCACATCTTGGGAGAAGTAAATCGCCGCCTTTCTTCTCTTGCGGATCATCCTACGCCTACGATCGCTCCATGTCTCCGTGTCGGAGGAGGTTGATGTCGTCGAGGCGGCGAGGCCAGATGGAAAAGCTTCTTGTTCTTGGAGAGTTGCGGTACTTCTTCTCGTCTTGTGGCCAGGTTCCTGGCCGGAGGCTTCTTGTTGCGGTTCTTGTCGATGTAGTCGTTCTTGCCCAAAGCGTGACATCGTTCTTGCCCTTCTCGACTTAGAGGCGGTTAAGCTCGAATGTGGTTGGGGCCACCACACTTTCAGCGGTGATCATGCCACCTCTCTTCCTCTCTCTCTCTCTTGTAAATATTGGAAAATTTTGACGACAAAAGCAAGCTCATTTTCTGAAATTGTTCGAATTTCATCGCTTCTACGTTGCAAAAGAAGCGGAGAAAAACGAAAGCAAAGTCAAAGAAAATCGAAGAGGAAGGACAATGGGATCGGTGACCAAAAGCCATCGTTGAGATTTACGTCTTCAGAAGGCGACATCAATCTCATGAGTCTTGAGGCGGAATAAAGCCGTCAAGAGTCGAGAAGTCGACAAATCGATGGTGTGTCCTTGATGGTGGTCACCTTCATCTCCCAAACCCGAGAAGGTCGAGTCGCGGTCCAGAAATGCGAGCATTGTCCGAGTCGGGAGTATATAACCCATTGCTTTCGGAGGTCGCTCAAAATCTTGGTAAACCAACCAAAGCACTCATCGAGACTCTCACCGGTAGCGTTGTTCAAATTTGTTGTACTGGCGCTTGAAGCTGATCTGCCTCACGGTCTTGATTTGAGTAGTGCCCTCATGGTAAGCATCGAGGTTACCCAAATCTTGGGCGGAGGCGAAGGTGAAAATCGATCATACTCACTGCTAATTGAGTCCACGTATGAGAATGTTCCTCGCCTTAGCATTTGCCTCAACGTCGACCATATTCTTGCGTAGTGGCGTTCTCATCGGCGGGAACCTCATATGAGACTTCACCTTATATACATATCGAGAAAGCCACAGGCGATGATGTATGACTCCATCGGGATTTCCAAAAGAAAATCAACACGAGAGAAAAATTGGAGGCTTGGTGGAATACTTATGCATAGCCATCATGGCTCTCGAGGCCGATCAAGATCTATAGAAGAGCAAAACCGGCTCTGATACCACTTGTAGGATCGGATGGCGACAATCGGAGGGGGTGAATGATTGAGCGGAAGATAAAATCAAAATTTTCTTGATTCACAAAACCCCCTAAATTAATTATGAAATATTGCTCTCGGTTTCAACACAAACAGATTAATAGACGTTCACTAAAACTGTAATTACTGAAGATCCAACCGTCGGATTGACGTGAAATTTGAACTGCATAAACTAGATTCAAATCCGAAACTAACGCAACAAGAATCAGGTCGATCGGATCTAAGGATCAAAAGTTATAAATCCTGCAAGCTTGCTGTGACAGAATATGACGAAAATCAAGCAAACCCTAATTTCGTGATTAATCACAATCTACAAAAGATTAACCAACAAAACTTGAGGAACACTAAATTAATGCCCTAAGAAGGTTTTAGATGGATCAAATCAAAAATAAACTTGTTGAATAAAAAAGACAATGATTCAATCTACTAAACCGAAATTGGGCAAAGCAGGATCGAGAATCGGTACCATAGCGCATCATGTGTGAACACTAATCCGCGATTTACTGTAGCAACGCCAAGCACGAAGCCGAACTTTCTTGTCGCCGCCAAATCTCGAAACCTTTGTGTTGCCCTTTCTTCCGCGCCAGCCAAAGCGCCGTTCTTTTGTCGAGCATGCATGTATGTGCCACTGCGGGCTAGGAAGGCAAAACCCAGCGATTGAGAAGCGGTAAAGGAGCACAACACGTCATTATGCGATAGCGATAAGAATGCAAAGGAAGCCTTTGCCGGGGATAAAACTTTGCGTGAAAGCAACAAATCGATGCAACGCCCGGCGACAATAGGGAAGGACTAGATCTCTCTTATCGGCCTTAGCAGCGGTCCGGTGCTGCTTTCGGCGTCATACAAAAAGCCGTATGAGAAAAACTTTGTCGCATGAAGCGATTGCCAGCCGTAAAAGCATTAATTCATTAATTAGGTTTTCAAGTCCTTTTATACAACTCAAAACCCTAACACATGCATGCATATCCACGACCCAATACACATGACCCAATATCATACAACCCAAAATTCACACATGCACAGCGTCACGGTCCGCTGCCGCACTCCGTGACTCTTGACCTTACCGTGTGCACCTTCTCTAGCCAGACGTCCCGCATGACATCCTCGACCACCAGGACCTCGATTCCTCCACTGAACCTAGTCGAACCTCGGTTCCTCCATGAACCTAGTTCGGTCCGTCATCGACCACGTTAGCCCTCGAGCAACACACACCTGCGAATAAACAAACAAGCGCATCCAGAGCACAAGTCCACGACTTGACTTAAAATCAATCCATGCAACCACTCACATGAGTGCATTGCATCAAACAAAATCATTAATCAATCATAATTATGCTAAATGATCCGATTGCTACTACCCTAGGCGGTAGCACTAGGAAAAGCAACCAACACTCAAATTGCTTCAATTTGAAGATCAATTCAAATCAAACTCAATTTCAAATCAATCCAATCTCAAATCTTGTCAATTACTCATCACACACAGGATAGACCTCCACATGGTCTTTCACTTATATTTGCAAATCAAGTTGCAAACTAAATCATGCTAATATTGATGTTATATGCTTCACTTATAACCACAAATCGATTAGGCGAGAATTGCGAGAAAAGGTGCTTTGCTTAAATCTGATTTCCTCATGTGTTGTTTTGAAAATAACCCACGCGATTCCAAAAGAACAATGAAATATGGGATATATACATCTCGCGCGTGTACCGCGTTCTTTTTGTTGGTTGCTTCGTTTCGGCTTGTCCAAAACGAAACGGTTTTTCCTTCAAAGAGGAGAAAACATCGAAGAGTGCTAGCATTCATCAAGCCATAATATGCTGGAAAGAAGTGTTGAGCTATGTGGAATATTATCAATTGAATCCTCTAAATGTTTTTATGTCTTAAAAAATATAAAGAGGCGGAGCTACCATTTTATTTAAATAAATCACGGGACCTATATGAGAATGGTTTGTCTGAAAATGAGCAAAAAGGTGAGCATGAGTCGGGGGCGACTCAAATGCAAGGGAGGATGATGAGGACATCACTTCCATGGATACAACCACATCTACACATCAATTTGAACCCATTTGCTATTATACAAGGACCGGTTACTCGAGCTCGCATAAGCAGTTTAGTTATCGGTGAATGCGTTCCAAA